>JAOTQG010000057.1:0-15920 GCA_025631175.1 Iris virginica
TGAAGTATTAATCAGTTTGCTTTAAAAAAAAAATAAAAGAAAGACCCCCCTTCCCCTCCCCCCCCAAAACGGAAATCCCCTAATCATCAATCAGTGAAAAGAGTCGGTTCCCAGAATCTCAAATTCGTTCCTTTCGCGGTACCAATATTCTAAGCCATTTTGTTGTCGTTGTTGTTGTTGTTGAAGTTCAGATCTGATTTTTGTGCTGGAAAAATTGATTCTTGATTTGTGGGTGTAGAACTGTAGATGGATAGGTACCAGAGGGTGGAGAAGCCGCGGGCGGAGGCGCCCATTAATGAGAATGAGATTCGTATTACCACTCAAGGCCGCATGCGCAACTACATTACTTATGCTTCCACCCTTCTCCAGGTTTTTATTTAATTTTCGAATGGATTTATTTGATGAATCTATTGTGTGTGTGTGTTTTTTTTTAAAAATAATTATTATTGCACTTTCCCTGTTTTACTCGCTCTACTGGGTTTTTTAAGTTGATGTTAAAATGGTAGCAGTGGCCTTTTATCTTATGGTAGCAACTGTACATTTGTATTTCGAAAACGTCTCGAAATTGTTTTAGGAATAAATTGTAAGGAGGTTATTGGAACATTTTAATTATTGGGCTTATTCGTAGGGACAATGATTCGCAAATGAAAATTTTATAGGGAAGACTTGACGTGTAGTAGGTCCTATTGTTACGAATTTCATAGTCACTTTGATTGGCCACACATGGTTTTCTACAACTTTTCCCTATAGATTCTCTTTGTATATCACTGGTATATTACTATAGATGAATTTGTTCCCTTTTTCTCTGTACTCATGTTCAATTGGTCTTGGTTTTGGGTGTAATGAGTTGCGGTCAATATAGCTTGTGTTTTCATAAATGAGGGTAAACCAGGAAAAATTAAGGGAGGGCTATGGAAATTGTGGAAGTAATTAATGTCGATGGGACATTTTTGTTATTTCGGTTTGTCCTAGTGAAATTTGTTATTTTACTTTGGCTCAATTGTTATTTGTTATGCTTTGGATAGGAGAAAGGATCTGATGAAATTGCTCTCAAGGCCATGGGCAGAGCCATTAACAAAACTGTTATGATCGCTGAACTGATTAAGGTGGCGCTTTCACCGTTCTTTTTATTTGTTTTCTGTTTAATGTACAAAATGCTGTTGCTTTAGTGCATATTTATGCTTTTATGTTATGATACTCATTAATATAAATATTTTGGGTACCAGAGAAGGATTGCTGGTCTCCATCAGAGTACATTGATTGGTTCTACAGATATAACTGATATGTGGGAACCACTTGAAGAGGGTCTTCTTCCGTAAGTTTAAAAAGCAAGCATTGCTTGCCAATTACCTAGTGTTTTTATTTTTAAGTTTTATGTTGGTTATTTGAGAATGTTCGTTTTGTCCTGAAATGTGGATGCAGGCTCGAAACAACCCGTCACGTGTCCGTGATAACAATAACCTTGTCCAAGAAGGAGCTTGATACATCATTTGCAGGGTACACATAGTTGGCGTATTTGTTTTTGTTCTATTGCTTCTGGTGCTAGTAGTTTCATGTTTCTTATAGTTTTTTCCGTGTGGATAAATTTATGTCATTTCCTGATTACTCAACTTTACAATTAACAACATAGGCATCCTGGGTTACAGTATTATCTTGCTCTTTATCTCTTAGTTGTTACTTCTTACCGAGACTCTTTATAAATAGTAAGCATCTAGCATAAAGTAACAGATGTTATAACTCTCTCTCTCTCTCTATATATATATATATATGTATATATATGTGTGTGTGTGTGTGTGTGTGTCACGACTTGACAGGTTTTGTTATTTTTGTATAGACTTGGTGGGCTGATTGATCTGTCGATTGTGCTTTTTGGTTAATGCCTCATTTCTCTTGCTTATTCTGGTTGGATACAGCCCACCAAGTCTATACAAAAATAACAAAAGTTTTAGAAAAAAGTTTGACTCTATTAATGTCCAAAAAGATTTGTGGCTACGGGTATCAAAAAGAGAAAAATTTGGAAAGACGACACTTTGGACATCCCTAAAAGGAATAATGGACACACTAATAAACCCTTTCTATATGCACATTAATAGAGTCAAACTTTTTTCTAAAACTAGGTCACTTATTTTGGGACGGAGGGAGTACTATCTTTCTCCCCTTATTTCATACTTGAATGTGGAGTAAGGAGCATGTTGTATATGTCTGGCAAGTGGTAACTACTAAGGCACACAGGTCTCTATGTTTTGAAAACTGAAGTAGAATTATGCAAAGCGTCAAAGCCCTTTCAGTGTCAAATGCCTTGGTTTTCTGCACTCTATGATTCCTAATAGTTTTGATTATGTGTTCATCTTGTTCTGTGTCAATTAGTGTGTGTTGTTGCATTAATTCTTTTCACCGCTGCATCAGAAAATATGAGTAGTTACAAGTTAGTCATCTCGATCTGCTGTGATGCAGGTACCAAGAACCTATTCCAATCGATCAAGTGAAACCATTTACTGAATATGAACACGAAGGAGGTATATCAAGAATAAACATTTTCTGATTGTACCCCTGGATGGTTGTTAACTTCTGTTTCTTCATCTTGCACCAGAGGGATCTCCCAGCATGCGAGGAAGAGGTCGTGGTGGGCGTGGAAGAGGGGGTAGAGGTAGAGGTGATAAAATGCTCTTACAAAATCTTTTCATTCCATTACCAAATCATAAATTGATGGGTTTGAGGGTTAATAGGCTGTGTTAGCCTAATCTCCAATGCATATCTTTATTATCTTGAACCAATAGTCTATCAAAATTCGAAATAAGATCAATCTCAAGCCTTTAAAAAGTTGTGCTGATTAATTCCAGTTTTCAACCAATTAATGTTTAACAAATGACTCACACGAAAAAAATATAGAAGCACACTATCTAAAATATTAAATGTATTTACCATTGGATTTAATATTGGGCTTATGCTACGATGTCCTTGACAGCAGCAAATTTTGTTTCTTCCAATTGACTAATGGGACAAACTTCCAGTCGTTCAATTTGTCCTCAAAATATGCATTCTAGTTAATTGATGACAGTAGTTCACTAATTTGTGATTTATTCATACATATTATGCTTTTGGCTCGACTCGTACTCTAAAGTGTGTACTGACATATTTGTCTAGTATTTTCTATTTTGGGCGGTTGGCTGATTGTGCACATAAGATATCACATGCTTTATGGATATATAAGTGATGTTTGTGGTTACACCCATATCAAAAAATTGAAATGAAACAGACTGCATAAAAATCTAAAGAAGTTGCTAAAAAGATCTGTAGTTCTGCTGTTTGTTCATGGAACGAGTGAGAAACTTTATTTTGCTTATGTCAGCTTTTGACTGCCTCTGTTCCAAGATGAGTTCAACTTCGAGTCTTTTACTTTGTCTCGAAATGATTGGCATTTAAGTTGCCTTTTTCCCCAACTGAGTTCTACCTTGAGTTTTTTACTTTGTCCTGGAATGATTGGCACTTTAAGTCCTAACAAATATTTGCACGTGTTACAAAATAATATCATTTTAAATCACGCTTTCATGAAGGGTGCTTGTTTTGCAAATGGATTTGTAGAATTCATGTTTGCATTATTTCCTTTTGGATGAACAGCTTACCGACTCAGCAATGGTGCAGCCATCGGAGTTTGAGTGCGGGTCGCAGGGATAGGACACCCAAACCTTAGGATTGCAGTACAATACCATACTCCTATAATTATATTACCACTAGATTTCTTAAATAATCAACTTCACTTCTGAGGCCAAAATTTAGTTAATTTGACGAATATCTCCATTTGATTTCAAAGACACTACTGAATGGAATTCATAGTAAAGTAATTCTGATATATTTCAATATGACTTGTGCTCGTGTCTGTAGCTTGCACAATTTCACTGTGTTTTCGTTCATAATCACTGGTAGATTTCTTGACCAGTTTTACTTCAGAGGCCAAAAATCCGTTGATTTCACTAATCTCCTCGTGGTTTTGACTATTGATGTATCCTTAAATAATATTCATGATTAAACATATATATTTTTCAGTATGATATGCTCATGATTGTTATTTGCACATTTTTAGATCCTTGCGTTGATTGCTTTGATTCTCATGTCTGGTTTCTTGTCTTTCCATACATTGCATAAACGCAGTTTTTGATAGTTTCATTGGGAAAATCTAAATCCATTGGGAATTGGTTCCAGTTTGGAATGACCAAAAAATTTCTTGAACTTGGGTACTTCTAGGCATATACTTGTGCTTGTGTGAAGAGAAAAACAGTTTAATGCTGTTTGTGGGCCGGGTGATGTTGTTAATCTGCTGCACCATGCACATCTATTGCCGCTTTGCTCATACCTTCAAGCGTAAGATGAATCCTCATTTATATAAATACTGTTTGTTATTGGTGTAGGGAGTTTTAACAATGAAGTAGTGGATTACAATGGGGATGCTGTGTTGGAAGGTGAAGGTGAGCGTGGGTATGGTGGAAGAGGTCGAGGTCGAGGTTGGGGGAGAGGCCGTGGTGGCTATCGTGGACGTGGAAGAGGTTATGGTGGTGGAGCCATGCAGCAAGACTTTGGTGGTTATAATGATTTGGGAGGACCAGGTGAAATGCCTGCTCCTGCACGTGGTAAGAACTATAATTCATAAACTTCTAAATATTTGATTCCCTTGGAATATGAAATACTTGAAAACGTACTACTGGTGATTTAGCCTTGAAGAAGTGATGAATATGCCTGCCTTCACTAAGTTGCCACCTTTTGAGTCCCACTTTTGGTGAAACAAGGCTTTATGAGAAAGTAATCTTTTGTTCTAAATAAAAGAAAAGAAAGAAAGAAAAAGAATCAGAAAAAGAGGGAGAGCTAGTGAGAAAGGTTCAGTATCAGCAGTCCTTTACTAGTGGACACGAGCAGTTGTTCAAGTACAGAGGTCCTTTTCAATTTCCATCGGCATTGTACTGATCTTGTTTGCAGTGTAGAACATTATGCTTATAGCTTTCTCAGGTGGCTTCTCCAATGCAAAATGATGTGGTATGTCTTTGCAGGCAGGGGCCGTGGCCGTGGTCGTTGGCGTGGAAGAGGTGGGGGCCGTGGGCGTGGGGGTGGGGGTGGTAGATCAGATGGTCCAGTCCAGGCAGCTGCATGAGCACTGGACCTGTTCTTAGATGATAAGTTCCGGATGCCTGCTCTGCTGATTGTGTGTTATTGAAGATGAAAAAGAAATTCTTTTCATGAGTTTCTAGGAATATTGGTTAGAGTGAGCTGCCACCGTTGCTTTTGGTGGGGTGGCTTTCTTTTCTTCTGTAGTTTAAAGGTAGGGTTAATTTCTATTAGAAAAACTCCGCAGATGTACACTCCAATTTTGTAGAAATAATAGAGCAGTACATTCTTTCATTCCTAAGTGTGGCATTTCACTCACTAATAGTTTATCTCTCCACCCAGAAAAAAAGGCCAAATAGTTGACTTTAAGATGCCCCAGGGTTATTATCTCCAAGCAAAGCAAATGAAACCAGAATTCTGGTGCAGAAAAATTGAACCTCATGCAGGGGGGCATTACATGAAGCTAGAAATCATGATGGAGAAGCATCCATGTAAGTTCATGCCATCCCAATCATCTTTGGCCTCATTTATATATGTTGCTAGCAATGTATTGTCGAAGGATGTGTCAGATGTGGAAAGTTTCGATGGCAAGGAATTCCATCAAATTAGGCTGAATCTTCGGACGAAGGATGTGTCAGATGTGATCATGTGGCCCAACCATGCAACAAAGTTTCGGTGCCAAGGAATTCCATCAAATTAGGCTGAATCTTCAATACCTTCAATAAATTCCTAACGTATATATCCTCTCTTCTCAAGAGTGATTAAACTCTTTGGGGTGCTCTTTTCCTTATTACCTTTCCCTTCGACAGCCGATTTTACTATGCAATCCTACTTTTTTTTACTTCACACTTTGTTATGAATTGACCTTATGAATCTCTAAAATACATATCGTCTACCCAAAAATAAAATAGAATAAAATAAAACATCTTTTGCCAGCTTTTCACAGTCAAATGTGAATTTCTCTTTCCAACTAATATGAATGCACTGCCAAAATCCCTATTTCAAATACTTTGGTATCGTACCTAATTAAATGATTGGGTGTTCTTTGATTATATAATAATTAAATGTTTTCAATTAACTTCATGGCTGCCAAAGGATTCAGTAGCAGCTAAGAGATGAAAGTCAGCACAGTTGCATTATTAAGTCCAGCGTTAACACTGCTCGATGTACTCCCTCCGTCCCAAAATGAGCAGGAATAGAAACTGTCAATTCATTTTGAAACGGATGGATTACTATAAACTTCACCGTTCGGGGAAGGATACTAAGATTTTGTTGTGGCAAGGTGGGATTTTTACTGCCCCGTGGTGCATTTTCTCCTAGTAGCCTTCAAGAAGTTTCAGAAATCAGGCTTCAGACTTTTGTGGGGAAGATTGATTTATTTGGGCATGCATCAGCAAGGGCCACCTTTCATCTTCAGTTTTAGCTGCTTCACGGTGGAACCATGGCTTACCTGATGTGTATTATTGCTCCTTAACTTAACCAGTGCCCTGAGGGCACTGATGAGCATTAATCATTTAATGTAGTAAATTGACTTCATATCTACCAGTGACTTAAGGTAGCAGCCCCAGTTAGAGATTAAAAGTCAAAGATTTTATATCATGTATACACAAAGTCAACGATTATTAATCAAATTATGATCCCGTAAATAAAAAAACTCATTCTTTCAACCACTCAAATGTGTCAACTGTAAACTAAAAATGTGTCCAGAATTCAGGTTCTCACGTACTCATTACATGTACTATAAATACACCATCATAGTACTTCACCTTTCCTCCTACACTTTCCAGCTTGTAGTAAAATATAGTATTAGAAAAACCATGAAGTCTCTTACCCACGACAAATTTGTAGCTGGTAATCTACTGCTGTTGTTTCTCTTCATCGCCATCTCCCACTTTCATGCTTTTGCTGCTTCCACGACCGAACCAACTCAGCGTGTGGGAAATGAAGCAGCAGCTCTGCTTGCATGGAAAAGAAGCTTCGACGACATCCCAAGTCAATTGTTGTTGAAGTCGTGGGAGGGAACAAATCCATGTAGTAGCAGATGGTTTGGGATTGTTTGCAATAGGTATAGAAGGGTTACCCAAATAAACATCACTGGGTTCAGTTTAAGAGGTACGCTTCACGATCTTCGTTTTGAATCCCTCCCCAACCTCCTCGGCATTTATCTTGGTAGCAACTCGCTCGGAGGGGTCATCCCTTCTAGTATTGGTAGCCTATCCAAGCTTATGTTTCTTTTTCTATATTTCAATGAATTCAGTGGCAGCATTCCCCAAGAGATAGGTATGCTAAGGTCTCTCCAAGGTTTTTATGCTCCTAAAAATCATCTGACAGGCCCGATCCCTTCTTCCATAGGGAACTTGACCAATCTGGTTGAACTACAACTTTGGAGGAACGAACTTTCCGGAACCATTCCTGATGAGATTGGGAAGCTGAGGTTCCTAACTCAAATAGGGTTCGGACGTAACAATCTTACTGGTTCAATCCCAACTTCTATAGGAAACTTGAGCAACCTTGTGGGATTGGGACTTTGGGAAAATCAACTTTCAGGGAAGATCCCTCGGGAGCTTGGAATGCTGAGGTCCCTTGATGTACTTGAACTAGGTACCAACCACCTTGTAGGTCTCATACCTGATTCCATAGGGAACCTGCTCAACTTAACCTCTCTTGAACTTTATGAAAATGGGCTATCAGGCACTATACCTGATTCCATAGGAAACTTGCTCAATCTAGCCACTCTTGATCTTTCTGAAAATCAGCTTTCAGGTTTTCTTCCTCCAACATTAACAAATTTAAAATCATTAGCCATTTTGTCCCTGCTAAAAAATAATCTCACTGGCATCATTTCGTCAGAATTAATGAGTAATATTACTCATTTGGAATGGCTGGAAATCTCTGATAACAAATTCACTGGTCAATTGCCACCAAATGTATGCCATGGTGGATCACTTGAAGAGCTAGCGGCAGATAACAATTATCTCTCTGGTCCAATCCCACAAAGCATCAAGAATTGTACCAGCCTAAAGAGGTTCAGGGTAGATATGAACCAAATGACTGGTAATATATCAGAAATGTTTAGCACATATCCAAGCCTGGAATTCATTGATCTGAGTTACAATTTGTTTTATGGGGAGTTGTCTGCGCAATGGGGAAAGTGTGGTAACCTGACTAGCTTGATAATGTCAAACAACAATCTCTCTGGAGAGATACCCCCTCAGCTTGGAGAGGCAACTAACCTGCGTAAGCTAGATTTGTCTTCAAATCATTTTTTCGGTGAAATTCCAGAAGATTTGGGTAAGTTACGATCATTGTTATACCTTTATCTGAACAATAATACACTTTCGGGCAACATTCCAACGGAATTCTGGAAGCTATCCAGTTTGGAAACCCTTTACATGGCTGAAAATAATCTAAGTGGTCCTGTACCACAAGAAATTGGGAACTGTAGTACACTACGAATCTTGGATCTAAGTAAGAATAGACTTGAGAAAAGTATTCCAGGTCAAATAAGCAGTTTGCGGCGTCTCCATGTGCTTGATCTTAGTCACAATCTGTTGAATGGGACTATACCACCCCAACTTGGAGATTTGAAAAGCTTAGAAATGTTGAATCTTTCCCATAATGATCTCACTGGTGCTATTCCTCCGACTTTTGAAGGCCTGTCGAGTTTGACATCCATCAACGTATCCTACAATAAGCTCGAGGGCTCTGTTCCCAACTTGAAAGCCTTTCAGGAGGCTCCATTAGAGACCCTTGGAAATAACAAGCGATTGTGTGGAAACTTTACTGGTTTGGCAGCCTGCCCCTTCGTACATAGCAGTAGGCATCATGGGATGAAAGGGAGAAAACATGTAATCATAACAATACTCTCTTCCGTTGGCGGTTCACTGATCTTGTTTACCCTTTTTGGAATCTTCTTATACATCCGTACACGAGAGAACAACAGTGCAATTGAGCCGGCTGAAGGGAAAAGGGAAAACGTGTTTTCAGTATGGGGATACGATGGAAACTTGGTATATGAAAATATTATTGAAGCCACTGAGGACTTTGACTCCAAATATATGATTGGGGTAGGAGGATGTGGAACTGTCTTCAAAGTAGAGTTGCCAAGTGATCAGGTTTTCGCTGTGAAAAAACTCCATGTTTCAGAAGATGGTGGCTTGAGTTATCAAAAGAGCTTTGCGAGTGAAATTAAAGCGTTAACAGAGATACGTCATCGTAACATTGTGAAGCTCTATGGCTTCTGTTCACATCGCCGACACTCATTTTTGGTTTATGAGTTCCTGGAAGGTGGAAGCTTGGATAAGATACTAAGCAATGTGGAACAAGGTGTGGAGCTCGACTGGGAGAAGAGGCTCAACGTTCTTAAAGGCATTGCAGATGCTTTGTCATACATGCACCATGACTGTTCGCCTCCGATAGCTCACAGGGACATATCAAGCAAGAATATCCTGTTAGACTCTGGCTTCAAGCCCAAAGTTTCTGATTTTGGAACCGCTAGATTCTTGAAGACTGACTCCTCAAATTGGACTTCATTTGCAGGAACCTTTGGATATGCTGCTCCAGGTTCATCTCTATCATTCAACTCTTACACTCTTCAAGTATATTTACCCTACAGTTCTTTATTCTATTGGAACCTTCTGTTTCTAATGTTGTTCTTTCTCTTCTTGGGGCAGAACTAGCTTACACCATGGAAGCGAACGAGAAATGCGACGTCTTCAGTTTTGGTGTGCTTGCACTGGAAGTAATTATGGGGAAGCATCCACGCGATATCATGTTATCTCTATCATCTTCAACCTCATTATCTACGGATCAATGTGGCCATGATGTATTGTTCAAGGATGTGTTAGACCCACGCCTCCCACCTCCAGCAGGAGAAGTCAGACTAGAAATGGCCTTCATCGTGATAGTAGCTTGTGCCTGCTTGCATCAAAGTCCTCGATCTCGCCCAACCATGCAGCAAGTTTCAGTGCACCTATCAAAGCCAAAGACACCTTTGGACGAGCCATTTGACTCGATCACATTAGGACAAATGTCTGACATTTCTGGTTCAATTTTCTGAAACGTATTGTTGGAGTATTTTGTTTCATACAAACTCTTTCAATAATCATTCATCTGTTACATGATCATAGAATTATATGCTTTGGTATTATCTCTAGAGGGCATTAATTTCACTCTCCAATTAACAGGAATTCCTGTCTTGGTCTGGGAATGATTTTTCTCGACATCTAAACATTCGACCTCTCCATTGAGAAAAATGAGTTTGGCACCAGTGAAGCTACGTACAACCCCTCAGGTGATTGGATCGACGACCTCTTTGTGCTCTTTCATCTTCAGATTTAGGTACTTCGTTACATTAGACATAGTCCTTTTTGTTGGTGTTTATAGACAAAGATGTGCAGTCTAGTGGCAGACACCTCACCTATTTCTGAGAGGTTATGGACATGGGCGGAGCTAGGTGGGGGCGAGCGGGGTCGGCCGACCGCACCGTGGTGAAAATTTATTAATTAGTAGTAGTGGTCGTTGGAAATCATTGAGGTTTTTTACCCCGTTCGTCTTTTTCGTCTTGCCTATTCTTCTCCGACGAAACCCTGTTTAATTCTTTTATTTTTATTTTTTTGAAAATTTGGACACAAATATTGAATTTTCAAAACAAAATAATATCGTTTTGTTCCCAATTTCTCGTAGTCGTTATAAAATGAATGTGGATTTCTTTTCCGTGTTTTCATCTCTGATTCACCCGTCGAGTTGTGTAAATGAATTTTTTTTCTTGGGCTTTGCACCCGAACCCCTATAGAATTTCGCCCCCACCTCGAAATAATCCTGGCTCCGCCTCTGATTATGGGTTCGTGTTACTTTGGGGATAGGTGGGGAACCACCAACAATTCTCTTTTTTTTTTAATTTAAAAATGGTGTTTATACTCTTTGTGAAAAGCAATGTGAATAATTTGGTGCATTTGTCATATATTACAATGTATTTGGTTGGTGAATATTGACATTGTGATATATTAAAATCCTAAAGTGACAATTATTTTGAAACAAATTTTCTTTACTAAATGATCATCTATTAGGACCTATGACCATTAATTGCATGTACTATTACTTTGTGAAGACACATCAAAATTAACCATGTAAGGCATGAATGACTTTGAACCAGCTTCCTATATGGCTAACCGGATATATAAATAAACACACACAAATTCTACACTCAAGGTATTTAAAATTGACGCATGAATTGGCCTTGCGTCTATATCCAGTTTCATGAGTGCTCTAACATTAGATTTAGAAGGCGGCACCACCTCAACATTAGTGTCCCCGTAACTCAACATTGTTAAATCAAGTAAGGCTCCTGTGCACATCCTGCGATTTACCTCCTCCACAAGGGCTCCGGGCAGGTTCGGTGGGGGACTATCGGGGTTGTAGTCTCAACCTTTTTTTTTTTTTTTTTGTGTGTTAAATCAAGTAAGAGTTTTGATAACTCATTCTCATTACGGGTTCAAGCACTATCCATGAACCTTGAGATAATTTGAATTTTAGTGCTTACCAATCACAACATATGATGTACTTTGCTCGTCAGAAGGGCAAGGCGAGCCGGGGGACGATCGAGGATTCAAAATTATCTCTCCTTTTTTATTCAAAATTATCTTACTTTTCTCATTCACGTCGTTGGAATTTTGTTGTCTTTTTTAAATTTCAAGCTCAATCCTTTTATTTTTAAATTAGAATCGATTTTCGCAGTAATCCTCTTCCTTTCTCTCCAATTAAACCATTGATATATATTTTACAAGCAAATTAGTCGCTAGATTTAGAAGCACTTTAGTAAAATAAATAAATGTTGTAATCTTGTTCGATGTTACTAAGCTGTTAATATTATCAGATAATTATGTTATATTTTTCAGCTTATGTTTAGTTTCATATATTTTTCTACTCTGTTGTATATTTTATAGTTTCACACAATTGGACAGTCAACGATCGTTGTTTATTATTATGTATTTTAGTTCCTTTTTTAAGCAATAATGTATGAAGATTGGAGTATGTTTTTTTCTTTTTTTAAAGATTTTTTTATCATGTAATTTTTCTAGAAAATCGTTTTAACGAGATATAATTTATATTTTCTTTTGTTATAGTTAAGTTATAATAAAATTGATTAATTGAAGGAATTTTATTATTTATTTTTTTGACATTTATAGTATGATAACAAAAGATACGAGGATACAAATTTAATCTTTGCCTAGACTTCAGAAACCTTTAAAACGGCTCTGTTACTCGTTGAACTCATAAACTTGATTATTAAGAGTTGAGTTGTTTCTATCATTGGTGATAATTTGGTACGGGCTTGAGTAGTTGAGTCCCATGTGTTAGAATATGAACTCCAATCTTGAGTAGGCTCAGTAAAGAGTGAAGTTAACCGATTTGACAATACTGAGGAAAAATCACAATGATTTTCCGGACAATATTACTATTCCTCGTAAAATCAAAGTTAAATCGGAGGGATCACACACACTCCCACTTAAAATCCGACTTTTCTTAGAAATTACGAGCATAGTGTATTTATCACAATTTCACCCGCAGCGAAATATCTCCAATCGTAAATGATCGAAACTTAACTTGTTGACTCCACCAGAATAATAACCACGGTAATATTAATTAATACCGTAAATGCCAAGAATAGGGACACCAAGATTTATGTGAAAAATCCCCTAAAATAAATAGAGGGAAAAACCACGGGACCCAGCCGGTAAAATTTTCACCGTACGTGGAGAAATTATTACAATACTCAAATTTCTCACCTAGTAGAATATGATCACAATTCTACTAACTCTCAAATTTTATCCCTCTATATGTCCTCACACCTCTCTGTGGATGTGCCCCAAAATACAATACTAACTCACTTACTCAAGGAGCTATTGAAGAAGCTCAACTCTTCTCTACACTCTCTTTTTCTCGTAAGCTTTTGTTTTGCTTTTGGTGTCTCTTGCAATTGAACCATGCAAGCCTATTTATAGGCAAGAACCTGCAGAAAGAAACAAACTCACCATTAAATGCTTGGCTAAAATTTCTTCGTGCTATAGCCACCCTAAGAGAGATCTCCAAGATCTTCCGTAGCCTCATAACAATTTTATTCCCTTCCTTTTTGACTTTGTGGCTGGACCCATCAATTCTCCCCCTCCATCTCAAACCATCACATACTGGGGAGGTTTTTCAACCGACGCTAAACAAGCGCCTATCCCGGCGAGTTTGACACAGAACTCGAACTTCTCTTTGGGAACAACTTTCGTTAGCATGTCTGCAGCATTTCTATCTGTGTGAACCTTTTGCAATTCGATCGCTTTCTCCTCCACCGCAAGTCTGAGCCAATGATACCTTACATCAATGTGCTTCGTCCGTGCATGGTACATAGTGTTCTTGCTTAAGTCTAAAGCGCTTTGACTATCACAATAAACTATGTGCTCTTCTTGCTGCACACCCAATTCTTGAAAGAATCTTTTCAACCAAAGCATTTCCTTCCCTGCTTCAGTTGCTGCAACGTACTCTGCTTCTGTAGCTGATAATGAAACACATTTCTGCAATCTTGGCTGCCATGAGATAGATCCCCCTGAGAATGTAAACAGATATCCGGATGTTGATTTTCTTTCATCAAGATCTTCGGCCATGTCTGCATCTGTGTAGCCAACAAGTGCAGACTTCCCCCCTCCAAAAGTCAAACACAACTTTGAGGTTCCTCTCAGGTATTTGAAGATCCACTTGACTGCTTCTCAATGTATCTTCCCGGGATTTGACAGAAATCGGCTCACAGCGCCAACTGCATGACCGATATCTGGTCTCGTACACACCATTGCGTACATCAAACTTCCAACCTCCGAAGAATATGGAACGTTTGGCATATCTCCTCTTTCCCTTTCAGTTGATTGATTGGATTTGTTACTCAACTTGAAATGAGCGGCAAATGGAGTGCTAACTGATTTAGCATTCTTCACATTGAACCTCTTGAGAATCCGTTCAATATATTTCTCTTGCGATAACCATAACCCCATAACCTGCAGGAATTTCGATCTCGGATAATCTCCATACCAAGAATTCTTCTTGCCGGTCCCAAATCCTTCATGTCAAACACACTTGACAAATCACCTTTCAACTTGCTAATCATGTATGCATCTGGTCCAATGATTAGCATATCATCAACATATAAGAGGAGAACGATAAATTTACCGTCAGGATATCTTTGGACATATACACAAGTTCATCTCCATAACCAATGAAAGTGTAAGGAACTGACTTATCATCAAATTTCAATCTCTGCTCCTTTGGAACATGCATAAATGCCTTGCAGCCAAATACCCTCAGGTGAGAGTATGAAATATTTCTACCTGTCCAGACCTTCTCCGAAACATCAAAGTTCAAAGGTACTGAAGGCAGTCGGTTGATTAGGTAGACAACAGTGCTAACAGCTTCTCCCCAAAATGACTTAGATAGATTAGCCATTTTGAGCATGGATCTAACTCTCTCAACAATGGTTCGATTCATCCGTTCAGCAATGCCGTTGTGCTGACAGGAACAATCTTCTCATGCCTGATACCATGACCGCCGCAGTAATCTCTAAATTCCTTAGAGATATATTCACCTCCATTGTCAGTGCGCAGACATTTCAATGACATTCCAGTCTCTCTTTCCACCTTTGCGTGAAATTTCTTGCAGTGTTAGAATACCTGGTCCTTCGTGCGCAGCAAATATATCCATGTTTTTCGAGATAAATCATCAATGAAAGTAAGAAAGTATTTATCAACTCCAAGAGATTCCACCTCAATGGGACCACATACATCAGTGTATACCAACTCCAATTCGTTGTCTCTTCGTCTCGAGCTTTTCTGAAATGAAATGCGATGTTGCTTCCCAAATAAACAATAATCACAAGGGTTTATTTTCCCTTTGGCTAATGGTATGAGGGACTTCTTAGCCAACATATTCAACCCTTTCTCGCTTACATGAGCCAGCCGCCTGTGCCACAAATTGGTGAAGCTTCATCTTCTACGGCATTCATATCTCCCGCACATATCACCGCGTGCGTCTTATACAACGAGCAACATAATTTTCCTCTCGCCACCACCAATGATCCTTTGGTGAGTTTCCAGTTACTATCACCCATGTGATGGTGATAACCTTCCTTGTCCAGCACACTACGTACCAGAAATAAGGTTCAATCGAAGATCGGGAATATGTCGCACATCTTTGAGTATTAATGTGCACCCGACACTTGTCTTCATGCAGATGTCACCAATCCCCACTATTTGAGAGACACTATAATTTCCCATTCTAACAGTGCCAAAATTTCCTTTTTATAAGTGGAGAAGTATTCCCTCTTCGGAACACAATGATAAGAAGCACCAGAATCTACTTTCCACTCGGCATCTATATCTGTAACATGACAACAATCTACTTCGTGAGAAATTAAAGTTACCTCACTATCTTCTCCTGAGCCTGTAGCAGTTGTATTTTTGTCATCCTCCTCCTTCTGATTTGAATTCCCCTGTTTAAGAAGATAACAATTCCTTTTGAGATGGCCTGTCTTGCCACAATGATAACATTGTCTCTTCTCCCTGGACTGGGATCTATCCCTAATCCTACCACGACTCCGAGCTCTGCTCCTATTCCGACCCCTATTCTCCGTGACAAGGGCTTGTGACTGGCACCGTCCCTTTTGCGTAGTTCTTCATTGAACAGTCTATTATTTACCATAGACATCGATACTACACTGTCTGGAGCCGAGTTACTCAATGATACAACAAGTGTATCCCAACTATCGGGTAGAGATCCCAACAGCAGGCAAGCTT
>JAOTQG010000063.1:0-19667 GCA_025631175.1 Iris virginica
TTTGGCTCGGGTTGGGGTGAATGCAGGTGGGGGCGCGACGTTGCTGGAGTGGCTTGATAGCGCTGTCCATGGAAATGCAAACTTAGGAGCTGATGTTATTGCTATGCTGCTATGGAGTTTATGGTTAAATCGAAACAAAGCTGTCTGGGAGCAAAAGCGTTTGTCGGTTGCGAAAATCATTAACCGTGGTGCAGCATTGTTAGAAAGATGGAAGCTGGCCAATTCTCCCGAAGGTGGAGGGCGCACAAAGGATCAGAACAACAGGGCAGAGGTGTGGAAGAAACCGAACTTGGGTAGGGTCAAATGTAATGTCGATGGGGCTTGCTTCGCGGTGGAGAAGAAAATTGGCGTAAGCGCTGTGGTTCGTGACGACGAAGGGGTTGTTAGGGCTGCGTTTTGCAAAGTACAATCGGGGGAGTATGAAGCTAACTTGATCGAAGCAATAGGACTGCGAGAGGTGCTCAGTTGGATTAAAGTGAAGGTTTTTCTGAGGTTGATTTTGAGGTTGATTCCCAAGTGGTGGTAAGGGCAATCGAGGGAGGAGACTGTGATTTATCTCCGTTTGGGGACGTAATTGGTGACTGTAGGAAAATGCTATTAGAGGTTTCGAACTCCTCTATTCATTTTGTTAGACGATCAGCGAACCAGGTAGCTCATAAGTTAATTAGGGCATCTGTTTCTATGCCTGATTATGTTAGTTGGCGGGATTCTATACCTGTTCTTATACAGGATGTAATCAACTTTTCTAATTAATCTATTCGATTCCTTGTTTCAAAAAAAAAAATACAATAAATTTTTGTTAAAGAATTTTGTTAATAAGTATCCCTGGAGCACATGATAATCTTAAAAAATAAAATAAATTATTCACATTTTGAATGTGTTTATAATAAATACATTGGAGCGTTTAATTGAAATTCTCTTTTACACAATAATCAATTACGGAGTATATTCCTAATCCTACATAAATTAAATATTAAAGATAAATTTTGTTTTATCTTCATCAATATTAGACGTAACTAATCACAATAAATTGTTGGAACAATCGAATTTTCTGGATCTGTTTATTAGGGGAGTTTTTTTCAATTTTTGGTTCAAAAAGTTGTGTTCTTTCGTTCACTTCACTTTGGTATCTTATTGAACAAAGATGGTGATATTGTTCCTCCATTGAGCAAGAATTTCAATTTTGGGGAAGTTTCATGATCATCCAATAAGCAGGATTTCCATTTTTTTTAAATGAACAATTTGAAGACCTATTGAGTGTCACCCCCTGCACCTCACATCTCGACACAGTGGAACTTCAATCGGGTAGTCCCGTGAATAAGATGGTATTTGCTGGTCGAGCTATTGGTACTCCTGGAGGGTGATTTTAAAAATCATAATTTTCTCTCTCATATCTGTTAATTTTACATATTGCTATATCCACTTTAACTCCTATCAAACATCTCATCAAATCACAACTATCACTCTTTTTCTTTCTTTTTCTAATCATTTAATGTAATTTTTCAAACTTTCAAGGACAATAAGGAAATTAACCAAAATAAAACCAAAAATTACAAAAACTATAAAAAAGATTCAAGAAAATCAAAACTAATTAAAAAAAAAAACAATCAGTCAAACACATCCTAAACTTATAAACTGCAACATAATTGTAAAACATTTATTTACTTTACAGCGAAATGATTTAAGTATATTAAAATAATTCTTTTTTATTTTGGAGAAAAAATTTAAAATTTAAAATGCAATGTAGCAATATGTAATAACAAAGTTCAATTTAATGATATGACGCATCACTTATTTACAATAGGTTATAAAATTTAAATTACGGTGAGAGTAGGTGGAAAAGCACTCGTAACTATCACGTAGTAAAAGAAAAGAAAAAAAATGTGAAAAAACATAGCAATGCAAATAAAAAAGGTGGAGAAAAATGGTAAGGATGTATCCCAATTCCTAAATTCGACGAATTGGTCATAGCATCTGTGGTCAACGTGCTAGGATCGATGCATCACCATGGAACAATTAACCTCAGCCGTCGATTCAAGTACTCTTTGCAGGCTTTGATCGCATACGTAAGTCGTCAACGTGGCGAGTTCTGATTGGTCCACATTGCGTGGCTTGCGATGTCATTGGCTGAAACAACTCGACTCCATTTTGCACTAAGATCTATATATGTCCTTTAACAAGCTAAGCCTCCATAAGTTCGCTCTCTGCCTCTCTCCACCCTGATCTTCGTCTAGATCAGTCCAATTTGGATCAAGTTAGGGTTAGGGCTTGATAAATTGGATCGCAATTATGAGGATTTGTGCAAGGCAGTATATTTGTCTGTTTTTGCTCAGTTGCTTCGCTACACAGCTCTACGCTGATACGGTATACTGAGTTCTCCTTGTTACTTATGTTTAGTGTTGTGTTTACTGTGTATGTGTGTGTATGTGTAATTGGTTTGTCGATGCGTGTTTACTGTGTATGGATCTGTGGAATTTTGAGAAATGAAAGTTTTGGTGATAATTTTGTAGATCTTTTACGAGCCGTTCGATGAGGCTTTTGATGGAAGTTGGATCGTGTCTGAGAAGGAGGAGTATCAAGGTATATACATGTAGTTATGTATATCTAATGTTTGGATCCCTAATTGTTTCAGTTGTTTTATTTGTGGTGTTAATCAGATAGGTAATTCTTAGTTGCTGTGTGTGTTTACTTGTCTTTTGCATATGTAAATGTCTTTTTGTTGATTGAGTTGATATTCGTTAGTCAAATAACTGCTGCTCTGGAGAGTTGTAATTAGTAGTGTGCCATTGTATGATGACTTGATAGAGTTGAAGAATTAACTTATGACTGGATCACAAGTTCGATTTATAGTGATTTTTGGTTTTATTTTTTAATGATTAAAGTGAAAAAGTATGAAAGAGGTAGAGCGAAAATGGTGGGATCTATCAAAAGTTAAAAATCAAAAATTAACAAAAGATGAGTTGGTCTGTAATCCATTATATTTAGACTTTTGTGTGCTAAAAATATGTTCGATATTTGAAGTTATTAATGTCCCATTGTGAAGTAGCAGGGACAAAATTCAAAATTATATTCTGAGATTTTAGTTGGTGGACTGATGGTTTTGGATGGTGAAATTAAGTGTATATCTGAGAATTTGATGGACTTCTAACATGAATTTAATTGTTCTGCCTCTCCCTTGTGAACATCTCGCTGGATAGCATAGTTCACCTTACACCTATTATGATGTACTTTAAACTATGCTTAATGATGCACAGCTGGAAATGCTAGCCGAACCTTTGCCAATGGTTTAGTGCTAGTCTCATTGGCAAATGTTGCGGTTTACTTGGTCTTGGTCAATTTGGTTCAATATGCATGTTTGGCCAAGTCTCTTGGACACCTTCATCCATTGGAGGAAGTAATCATGTGTCTGTCACACAATTAGCTTGAAACACCATTTTCTCTTTGTGATTCACTTGCTACTTAATTTTCTTTTAACTGATGCAATTCATCTGCATCCCTTCAGTTTTTTACCACTGTACTCTGCATCTATCTAAAACGAGGAAAGTAGGTGCTTTGAAAATTATCGAAAGTGCAAGAATAACACACATCAATGCTCGTATGCTAATTCCCATTGCATCAATTACGTTCCTGTTTTGGATTCTTAATAGTGCACTTGTGAGCATTGGGTGAGCTTAAATGCATATCAAGCAACCTCCTTCATTATTTTCTCATCATTTTGTGATGCCAGAACACTATCATTGGATGATTGCTTCTAAAGATAATGTATTTTTTTCTTGCGTTCTTCAACCCCTTGGTTGTCATTCTTGATGTCTCCCTTAATAAAAGTATTGCTATGTTACTTGTTTACAGCTCTTGTTAGCTAGATTTGTACCACTTATCTAACCTTTAGCAACAACAAAAGAGGGAAGTTGGGAGGGGGGAGGGGGGATGTTATTCTTGGTTTGACTGATAGTGTTAGCATACTTTTTCCTACCAACTGTTGGTCTCATGTACAGCTGGCTACCATTCGATTTTGTACCCTGAGATCTTTTACTATATGTACATGTTGGATATTCTAAGTATTTAAGTGAGTGAATGATCTCACCATCCTAAGTGACCAGTGCTTGTTTTGATTTCCGAGGAATTGTTTTGTACTCCTTTGTAGTAGTTGTTTATTGTTTTTTGTTCAATAGCAAACCACAATGCTGTGTGATTTGATCTTTGTTCGAGTTTACTGTATTCACATTTTTCATGGTCCTTAGGTGCATGGAAACACGCAAAGAGTGAGGGACATGATGATTATGGACTACTAGTTAGTGAGAAGGCTAGGAAGTATGCAATTGTTAAGGAGCTCGAGAAACCTGTTGTACTCAAGGATGGCACTGTTGTTCTTCAGTTTGAAACTCGGCTCCAGAATGGACTAGAATGTGGTGGTGCATATTTGAAATATCTCAGACCCCAGGAGGCTGGTTGGACTGCCAAGGGATTTGATAATGAATCCCCTTACGCCATTATGTTTGGTCCCGACAAATGTGGTGCGACAAACAAAGTTCATTTCATCTTGAAGCACAAAAACCCAAAGAGTGGAGAGTATGTTGAACATCATCTTAAATTTCCACCTTCAGTGCCTTCTGACAAATTGACCCATGTTTACACTGCCATTTTGAAACCTGATAATGAGTTGCGAATTTTGGTTGATGGAGAAGAGAAAAAGAAGGCTAACTTCCTCTCTTCTGAAGATTTTGAGCCAGCATTAATCCCTGAGAAGACTATTCCGGACCCAGATGATAAGAAGCCAGAGGACTGGGATGAGAGGGCCAAAATTCCTGACCCAGAGGCAACAAAACCCGAGGATTGGGATGAGGATGCTCCAATGGATATTGTTGATGAGGAAGCTGAGAAGCCTGAAGGATGGTTAGATGATGAGCCTGAGGAAATCGATGATCCAGAGGCAGCCAAGCCTGAAGATTGGGATGATGAGGAGGATGGCGAATGGGAGGCCCCAAAGATTGACAACCCCAAGTGTGAGGCTGCTCCTGGCTGTGGTGAGTGGAAGAGGCCAATGAAGAGGAACCCTGCCTACAAGGGTAAATGGCATGCACCCCTTATTGACAACCCTAATTACAAGGGTATCTGGAAGCCTCAGCAAATTCCGAACCCAGAATACTTTGAACTTGATACACCCAACTTTGAGCCTATTGCTGCCATTGGAATTGAAATTTGGACAATGCAAGATGGCATCTTGTTTGATAATATTTTGATAGCTAGTGCTGAGAAAGATGCAGACTCAATCAGGGATACCAAGTGGAAGCCAAAGTTTGAAGTCGAAAAAGTGAAGCAGAAGGCTGAGGAGGAAGCTGCAGGTGTTGCAGATGGTCTAAAGGGTTTCCAGGTAGCTATAATTGATGTGGCGTATTTTGTTTTCTTTCAGCTATCATGTGGTTTCTTCCTCTTAACTCGAGCACTTTATCTAACCTTTGCAGAAACAAGTATTTGATGTTCTCTACAAGCTTGCAGACATTTCTTTCTTGAGTCAATACAAGCCTAAGATTTTGGTAAGTCATCAGACTGGATATATTCGGAATGCTGAAAATTTGTTTCGCCTAAAGCATTTATTTAAGAACCTTTTTCTTTTCTTGCAGGATCTTCTTGAGAAGGCAGAGACCCAACCAAACCTCACCATTGGTGCCCTTGTTTCGATCGTAGTAGTCATTTTCACTGTCTTGTTGAAGGTCTTATTTGGTGGAAAGAAACCTGTGAGTTTTAGCGAGCTTCTTTCTAAACAATGAACATTGCAGTACTTGTAGCCCTCTATTTTTTAAAACTAAATCTTGATTTCCTCTTGCAGTCTAAGGTCACTGTGGAAGCAAAAAAGACTGATGTAGCGGAGACTTCAAACTCTCAAGGAAGCACCGAAGAGAAGGAAGAACAGAATGAGGGGGCAAATGCTCCTCGTCGGAGGACTGGTAGGCGTGACAATTAGGCATACAAGATTTGAAGGAAGCAGAAGAAGCGCTTTTGACCGGTGGCCACTAGCTTCACTTTTGTTAGATTCTAGGGTTAGCTATCTCTTCTTTTGCTAAATTTTTCACTTGATCAAAGACTTGCAAACATTTTTCTTTATTCAAAGCTTTTAAAGAATCCATGTATGACAGTGTAAATGAGAGATTTTTATCTATGAGACTGTATTTTGGTTCCTTGCACTGTGACGAAAGCTCTTTATGGATCTTGGAAATCGAAGTGATTAATCAAAAGTCCCAGATTTCAGCTTGTGGCGTTGCTCAAACATTTGGAATGACTGGATTAGATATATGGGCTGGGCATCCACAACATCCTGACAATGCCAATTCCTTCGTCTGCTCCATTGTCTTTCTTCTATTTTGGGAACAATCATTAGCTTCCATTCTGGCATAAGCGAACGTAAATGATTTATTTATTGTTAAATTTTGATTTGGAACATTAACTGTGTAAAACCGACATTTGTTATGATGCATTATATCCATTAAATTCAAATGAAAACTAGTTCAATTAGACAATGTTTGAAATTAAAAATCGGGAAGATTTGCCGGAATGGGTATCGAACCCTGAAATTGCAACAAATGAAGAGTATTGAAGTTGAGGGTTATTCCCCAAGTTGTACACCAAAACCTTGATAACCGTAGTTTCAAAAGAAGGGGATCAAATTTTGAGTTTTCTTCAAAAGGGATTTAAAAAAATCCGTGTTTCTTTTTTAACTTAGGGTCCGATTACTAGTTGTATATACGATAATATCGAGTGATATGATACTGTTTACAAATATGAATATGAGATGAGATGATATGAGTGATATATGTTTATGAATTAAAAGACTAAATTACCCCTATAATATGAAATATTTGAATGTAATGTGAGAAAAGAGAATGTGATCTGAAAATTTTGAATATGAGGCGAGAATTGAGAAAAAATGAGCATGTGAATATGTGATTGATATATAATATTTGATGATATTATGGTGTGATATTAATACTATGAGTGATATTATTATATTGAAATATATTAAACTCGATCTGATCCTAAAGAAAAGGACTCAAAACTTAGAAGATGTTAGCTTTTTATGTGCATATAATCATTTTTTCCCAAAACAGAAACATGGTAAGTGGTTTTATCTTCCAATATAAGTCCGCCACTGGAGCCCGGCAAAGCAGACTAGTGTTTGCTGGTGGAATAATCATGTATTTTTCTTCTTTCCCTTTGTGATAAAGAAAGTAGGATCTTTCTTTCATTTTCATTTATATATGAAAGAAAGAGAATACACCGCATATTCCAACAAACTCCACCCTTTTGGCTCCAATTAAAAAAAAAACACCCCTGAAATTAGTAAGAAACAAAGACTAGGGCGCAAACATGGTGAAACAAGAACTAATATAACATGGTACAGCAGCCAAACAATGTTACCAATTTATTATGCATGACGAATTGACTATATATCTGAACGGGCACTACTTCCCAAAAGGACCCTAACCCCCCCCCCCCCACCCCCAACCGGTCACCCACCCCAATTAGCACCACCACCATCCACATACCCAAGCTTACTAAAGGAATAACACTCTCTACAGGCTATTATAAACATTAATACTATACACTGCACAGTAGCTTCGACAAACTAAATTAAAACTAAAGCAGAATCCATTATAACTAAACTTGAAACGTCTTCGCCAAAAATGGGCAGACATGATGGAGGTTACCTTTATTGCAAGAGTTGTATAACTTAAAAAAAATATAAAAACAAAAATAAAATTAAATCAAAACTGTCCCCTCCCAAATTAAAACCAAACATAAAACTTTTAAGCATCTTGTGTTCCTATTTGTCAGCAGCAAATTCATGCTGCCTAGTACTCATCTCAAGTCACCTCATCTCCCGCTTAGCTTTGAGATCTCTCCTCATTCTAAAAGAGTTGTATACTCATCGTGTACCCCTTTTCTGCATTTATCGTTTCCCGGCACCAGGTTTCTTAGTTGGGAGAGAGTTGTCCTCATCATCAGACTGAACATCTCCATACTCCCACATCCCCCGCCTCTTTACTTTTGCTTCTTCCTGGTGCTTTTCTAATTCATCCAATGCCTGTTGTCTGTCTCTCGCCTCCCATCTCCTCCTCTTTTCCAACCTCGCTAGTCCATCCTGCAGTTTTAAGCAAAATCCAATAAAAAAACCATGACCATGTGTCGTGTGTGTGTGTGTGTGAGAGAGAGAGAGAGTGAGAGAGAGAGTTTTGGAGGAATACAGTATATTTTCCTGCACATAAAAGAAGGGTTGAGGTAATTCAAACCTTCAGCATGATGGCATTTACACTGAGGTCAGATTCAGGATCAATCAAAGTCACCATCAGGACAGGTCCAGTTCCTTGTCCTTTCACTTTTCCTCCGGAAGTATCTCTCTCCTCAATCACGGCCTTGAATTCCTTTGGACCACTAAGTGTGTGCTCACTAAGAGTTATCGCTGCTTCCTGCCCATAGTCATCTTCCACGCTAGGAACCTTAAGATAAGCAAGACTGCATAGTTGAGCAAGGCCAGGAGCAGCAGAGACAGAAGGATCTAGAGGACGCAGCTGACTATAAGAAACGACTTCTTGGTTTCCGTAATCAACGTAGAACACTTCAAATTTGTCTTTTGTCGATTCGACAGCAGCTCGAGGAGCATTAACGATCTTTCCACAGAAAAAAGAAGGGAAATTAGAACATGAAAAGTGCATAACACTTGTATGGTACAAATAAACATGGAAACAATTTTCCCACAGAGAAATGATTCTCAAGTCTCACCATCGCTCGGTTCCAGGAATTATCTGCACTAAACTGAGCAAGGACAATATCACCCTTCTTTGGATTGAATGCACCGATTACAGGAGCTTCTTTAAGGTTTAGGGAAGCAAGCTGTGTCTGAATTGAAGCAACTTTCTGATCTCCAACGGTCTGGACATAAAACTTACCGCCACCAAGGACTTCAGTAACCACGACCTGGGGGGGTAAGGCAGATTAGAAACTTGATTACAGTCATTTGGAATTTTGGACTACATCAACACAGATCAAATATTCAAATCACCTTGAGCTCTTCCTTCTGTTTTTTCTCAGAAGCAGGGCCATTAGAAACTTCCTCTCCCTCAACATAGTTCTCCCATATCTGCAGCAGAGAAAGGCCTCTATAAGCATCATTACAAGGTTTAATGGTTCACTAAGATAGACGGTTCAGCTTCTCACCTTCAGTTTCTGCCTCTTGGCAGACTGCTCTGCCTGCGCAAGGAGATGAATGTCGGGAATCCTATCTGTACCAAAGGAAGTTTGAAGCTTTGCCAAGCCAGCTTCCAGAAGTGTGATTGCTACATTTGCTTTTGACTCCCATAACGATCCGAGGAAAGTTCCAGTTCTATCGACCGTTTCTACTTCAATCTATAATCAGGAGAACAAATTAATCACTAAAGATAATCAGAGTAACATATGCAGCTGCATTGGTACTAGGTTGAATAGAAAATGACATTGTACCTCAACATCCCTCTGCATTATCTTCCGCCTCATGAGTGCAATGGCATCAGCTGAATAAGGCTCTTCACGACCAGGGCAGCGAACACCAGAGAGTGAAAAGGCAATGCTGCACGTTTCCTTGGGAACGAACAGTTTAAACCGATGACCACTAAGAACATATTCGACAACAGCAGACATCCTCCTGTTTCTTTGCAGAAATGGCAAGAAATCTTTGGTTTTCTTGGCTGAGGCCTAAAGCGACATTTGAATAGAATTTATAAATATTTATATGGACTATTACATTTAAAAGTATCTTAAATATTAGTGGCAGAGTTTCTCACCGACAGTAGATCAGTTACATGCATCACCGGAGGATCCTTGGCGGAATGGATTCCCTTCTTCCCAGAAGTAGCCCGTGATTCAGCAGCAAGAAGCGCATCATAATAATTTGATCTTTCCTCGAAATCTCTATGTCTAATCACTGTGCCAAAGCCACGGGAGATGACTAGCTCGGCTACATTTAATCCAGGCTGATTTGTGGCTGCAGTTAGGGGAGCAGGGGCTGCATCATCCCCATCTTTGACTGGAGATACCAGGAAAACTGACCCAAAATCCATTACCCTAGAATCGGTCAGACCAGCTGGAGCAGCAGATCCATCTGCTAAACCAACTTTCCTGGAATATTCCATTGACACATTGACCTGGAAAATATAGAATATGTTTAAGGAAATGATCAAAATTGGTCTCCTTTGTGGAACTCAGAAAGCATATCAATGCAAGTAATATTGTACATATTACGTAAAAACAGCAGCCATACCTGCCGGCCAATTAGACGTGTTCTCAGAAATTCCCTAGCTTCACGGGCATAGGGAGCAGGTCTTTCCTCTCGTCGAGGATTACCCAGTTTGGGACACCTGATACTAGAGAGATTGACCCGTCGCTCTGCTAAGGGGCTGCCGAAGGGAATAGAATCATCGGCTATGATGATGCAGTCCCCACTCACAACTTCAACGACCTGCAGAAAGTTAAAATTAATTAGAAGCAAACTAATTGAAAGTAGTTTTCATTTCAATAGGAAGAGTAGCCAACCTTTCCAGTGAAATTCTGGTCATGAATTGCCTTTGAGTTTGTGGCTGGGGGTACATAATTAGTCCATATCCTAAGTCGGCTCTTCTTGGATTGAAGTTCAGCTGACTTAAGTTTCCGCTTGGCTTCTTCCTCCATCATACTCGCACTCCATTCTACATATTTAGCTAGTCCCTGTACAAGAGAAGAAGGCGAGGAGGCAAAGAGGCCATCAGAGCTGATATAAAAGTATTATTCACAGACTAGCATGTTGAACATTATTCAACCAGAGATCAGTTTCAGGTTGTGATAAGGGTGGGGGTCAAAGGGTGGATGGCATTACACTAAGGAAACCACTAGGAGGATTGGAACGAAATACGGACTATGTATTAATGGGCATGGAGGTATAGTAATAATCTATTCTCGTGTCTCATCCCATCAACGGACGAGGTAATCACAGAGTAATTGTAGACCGGATGCGGTTTCAGCAGCACGATGTCAAATTTATATTGTCCGTACTCCCGTACAGCTTTCTTGCCCCTAGCTAAGCCGCGTGGCCTCCTCGTGGAGCTCTGCACAACTATCTCCGCATTTCAGACTCCAATCAAACCCTAAGTGATCCCAAATTGCAGATCTAAGATTCACAGTAAAGGAAACTATTGGTCGTCCATACCGGGAGCGTCTCCCGCATCGAAGATAACATACTGCGTAGGCGTTAGGCAACCAGCTCCACATGTGAGGGGTTGGTCCCATACCACACAGGAGATGGGAAATTATGGGAACCAAAAAAGAGATCCATAATGAAGGAATGTAAAATGGAGTTGAGAAAACAAATTTTATTCAATCAAATTCTGAAATTGGAAAAGGGTGAGATTCCCTCCTTTTATACAACTAACTGCCCATTTAAAATGTGTAACTAACAAACTATTAAGAACTTCACCCGCTACCCTTCACTTGTTCTGAGAGTTGCACTCAGCCCTCTCCAGGTTAGCTCCAACACTATCCAAGGTATCCTTGACACATAAAAAAGGCGGGGCTCAGTACTAAAGCTGTTAAGGAATGGTGTAAGTAGCTGATTCAGGGAAGTGATAAAGTTTGACCCGCTGCACCAACCATGACGTAGATGGTATCTGTCTCACTGAAATAACGTTCCACAAAGAAATAGATAACTGTACTTCACAACACAACACTGATAGATAAAACACCCAGCCCTGGTAGGAAAACTTCTTTCTGGAAGGTAATTAATTGTGAGTTAGTGTTATGCACAGGGTCTTACAAAGTTCCATACTGAAACAATATTCAAAATGAAAACAATTAGAGGCACACAGAAGCATATTGGGTTAACAGTTATGATACAAACTCTTGACTATAGATACAGTGAAATCGTGTATTTCCTCCTTTCCAATAAAAGTCCACTTTGTCATATGAAAGTGCAACGCGTTCCTTCTACTCAGCAAAGACCAAGAATTTATTCCAACGATTTCACAGAATAACAAAAATCCAAACAGAAATGGAGAAGGGACATCTGACACAAGATAAAAATTACCAATCAAACGAAGAAAAGATTACGGCTAGATACCAGCAATAAACTTTGGAACAAAAGGAGAGAGCGAGATAAGAGAAATAAGTCCATACTGGCACCTTCCAAAAAGGGTTTGACAGCGTTAGCTATACCCTTCACAAAATAAACTGATGAAAAGGCCATGCCCGTGAGAACACATCAACTCAAGTCTAATCAACTAATATCACAAGATAATCATTAGATCTTCAGATGAGTGTAAAGTTCAAAGCATTATGATTATCCATGCCAAAACAACCAGATGAGCTTATCTACCCAATTACCCCTTTTGCATCTAACGAAGGCCAAAGTAGACTACAGTACTACACTACTCCCATGCACACGAGCTCAGATCATACAAGAATTACACGACATAGACAGCAGCAGAAGGTACATTTTAAAAGAAAGGCAGCTGAAGGAAGTCATAATTCAGAAGCTAAAAGGACATATGGGTTATGACCAAACAACGAAATAACAGAGGATTACTTCTTCAATATTGCAAACATTAACGTTAAAAATTGCCTCTAGTTTTTTCAAAAGAGGGACAAGTAAGATTCATACCACATAATGGTTTTCATTAGAGGTTATAATAAAAAATAATAAAGTGAAAAACAGCTATAAGACCACCCCAATAACATAAGTTGAGAACATATCAATGAGCCAAAAACTTTTACTTACATTCTCAACAAGCTCCAATGCAAGGTCCTTAGCTGATTCCCCATCGGGGTAATAGACAGACCCAATTAGATTGCTGAACTTGTCAACACCCTCCAGGACAATGCGAACCTGTAATTCAGGGTGCAAATTTAACAATTTGAATCATGACCAAGTAAACAATATGACCGTTGTATTACAAGTGCACTCCTTTCCGTCTCCCTCATCAAGGGGCAGACAGGCTTACTGAAGGGCTGGAGACTTATCATTTGTCACAATCAATACTAAATACTCACATCTCTATTTAGCACACGAATCTCCGTGAAGTGTTTGGCTTCCCTGCCAAATGGATCAGGTGCAACTTCAGTGAAGGATCCTGAAGACGCAGCAAGTCTCTGTGCTGATGTTAAGGGGCCACGTGATTCAGAAGAAGAGTCTCCATTCGGTTCATCAGCGGCGATCTCAGTATCGACCGGAGAATCTGCTGCGGGCCTTCTCCCCATTGATGGTGCCTGAAACAGAAATAAACGAAATACTAAGCCGTGATCCAATGTGATAAAACAAAAATTATTAGAGAGATGTTGCATCAGTTTTAAAAGTACCTGGATTCCCGCGACAAACACTTGGACAAACTGAAACTCTGGCAGCAAATAAACACGAAGAGAGCTTCCATCGCGAACCTGCTCAACAATAGCTTCCATGGGTCTGCCTTTGTTGGCAGCTAAAAGTCCCATTGCATCCAAGTTACTAGGATCCCCAATGGCAGAAGGTGGGAGGTTCCTGATGGCTGCCTCAGAGGCACCCGGTGACTAAAAACCAACAGTGAACCAACAAGGAATTAGCATGCTATACTACAATAGCTTTCAAAATATATGAAGATTCAAGATAAGAATAACTCCACTACAGCAGTTTGGCATCAAAGTGTTTGCCAAGTGTACTATGAAATCTTTCCATTAGGAGCTTTCACGGTTTAAGCTAATGGTAGTGGGTAATTTTAAGTAAAACTTTACATGCACACCAAGGATGTTGTTGATGTACATAAAACGAGCTGATAAATGCATCTCTATTTATACATTGTTACAGATCTTGAGTTAAGGCCTAGCAACAGTCAGCCTCCTATCAATCCTAGATCAGTTTCTACGGCTTTAAACCACTGTGATGAATTAGGGCCAGAAGGAATTGCACTAACCCTGCTCCAGCGACCAAGACCTTGTTGTTTGGCTTGTTCTTCAAGGCGTAGCAGCTCCTGTAGAAAAGGACTAGCCTCTCCTTTCTGTTGGCCCTGTTCTCTAACCTGCAAACACCAGATACAGCTCTTTCAAAAATCAAAATGAATATCCATTGTTGGGAATATACAAGGAAAATTAGTTAAATTACCTTAGCCCAACCATCAGCAACAACAAGCAATCCAACATTCTTGTCACCAAGGAAAACGGAGCCAAATTCTCGCCCTATGGAAGGCACAGTATAGTCCACTCTGAAAGTGACCTCCTGATCAACATATAAGCGAACTAATATTTAAAACTCATGTCGTTTTGAGAAATATGGTATCAAACAGCATACTAGTAGCAAAAGAAATTGCAGATGTAGCTAGAAGCACCTTCCCAATACACAGTTTTCGTAAAAACTCTCTGCTTTCCCATGCAAAAGGCTCATCCACACCACCTCTACGTGCCTAAACATGAAGAAGGAAAAAGAAAAGGCTGATCAAAAGACATGAAAAGTTACCAGTAATAGAATTGAATTCACTATACGATCAGCACCTATATAATCTTCTTGGATTCCAATCAGACATCAAAATAAACAAGATGAGTTTCCATAAACTTGTAAAAATAGTTTCCATGTTTATTTCAAAACCAGTTCTCCTGTAACAGGGCAATTTACCCACGAACCTAACTCAAGGTTGCTCCAGCATAAGCAACCACATAAATCCTCGGTAATCATAATAGTTTCCACCTTCAAAAGGACTAGTATTTTGCGTAAACAATCATGGTAACAGGGGGAACAATGGTCATAACACAATGAAGGGTGTGAAGCCAGAAAAATAACACTAAACAGATACTGACAATAGAAGGACTAACTTGTGGGGCATAATGTTTCAAACCATTGATTCTAGGAACAAGTGTCATTTCATTGAGGAATAAAGTTCAAAAATGTGTTTTGCATATTCAAAATTGTAGACACAAATGTATAGCATAATTTAAATTGTGTTATGATGCTGTAGTTACAGTGAAATCAAACAGTACGTGCATCATTCCTTATAATGGTTTCTTCTACGGAATGTTTTTCTAGAAATCTCATTTTGGAATAATGATACAAAAACTGGAAGTCCACATTTAATTAGCCTATTGCAGCTCGAGAAGAATTTAAGATGCTTTGAGTCACTGGCTCTTCCAGAGTGGCACTAAAGCTAACCAAATCTACGATAAACGGACTATTTAGTCTACTATTATAGATAGATCAGCAGATACTAAACGTGTATCATGTTTGGAACAGAATGACCAGAATCCAGAATGCAATTGATCAGTCTTTGCATTCACAAATCAAAATACGCAAGATAAAATTAAATGAATTCACGATCCACATAGCCAACAATGTTGTGATAAAACAACTTGAAGATTGCACCTACACAAGCTGCTTTAAAAAGACGCTTTGGATTCAACATGGCTAAAAATGAACAATAGGGTTATCGAGTACTTGAAGATTGTACTTAAACAAGCAGCTATAGGAGTTCCTATCAATTCAACATTGCTAAAAATGAACAATTTACAGGGTCAGGGAGTAGTAAGAAACCAGAAAGAAATATCACCTATGAAGCAGAGGCATAGAGAACACAGGCAAAGTATTTACTATTCACAAATGTGGTGCACGTACCAATCTTGGGGCAATTAGAGAAGATAAAGTAATGGTCTTTTCTGGAGGAATTTCAGCCTTGGAGCTCCCCATTATCACCAAGCTGTCACCAGAGGGTACGGCCTTAACTTTTCCTCTCAACCACCCAGTGGTTCCAGCTGTTGACGCCATCTCAACAGCTAAAGTTCTGCAATTAATCAATAATTACCATCAGCTGCTTTGTCACAGAACGGAAAAAATGGCAGTGTATGAATATCACTAATGTTAAAATTAATCAAGAAAGGCTTGGCTCACCTCCAGCCGCGCAACTAGACCACAAATAATGTTTCTTTCACATTCCTTTGAAATGGACGCTACATTGTCTAATAATTTTAATTGTATATACTTGCGAAAGTAATCATTTTTCTTCCTTATAGAGAGTGAAACACTTAAATTGTGTACTTATACAACTAGGAGCATATAGAAATCCTAAATTGCCCCAACCATATAAATATTTCTTAATTTAAAACAATAATACACAAGGTCCACGCGCACATTCTCACGCGCTTATAAACAAGTCTAGATGCACCCGCCTTAGCAGTCACTTGAATAGCCATAAAGTCCACAAAAAGACCCCAGAATGAAAGGGGTGATCTCGTAGACTTTTTTTCCTCTTAAACGCCGATCAGAAACATTATTCCAAAATTGAATCTTTCGAAATTCAGTAACTGAAACCAATGACATCTACAGTTAAGATAAATCAATTCAACCATAATTAGATGTGGGAAGAATGATACAGACATTAATATCCAGATATGTACATACATGCAATAATAACGCAGTTACAAATATTCAAAGTAAAAATCTTCAGATCCATTAATAAAGACCTTCCAGTTATGACTGCATCTATGCATACATGCAAAGATAAAGCAGTTTTACACATTCAACAACAGACGCATCCAACAGGCTCATCAGTTGAAAAAACATCCAGTTGTATATATCAAATCACAGCATTCATAACAGAGGTAAGTTAATTAACCTGATCTAGAGCACTAACGCACAGATAAAAAGATAAAACTCTATTCAACAGCAAATTAGTGTAATGTAACAATTAAGAGTTTCAATTAAATCCATAGCTAATACAAAAACAAATAGACGATTAATTAAAAGCGCAATTGGATCGAAATTCATACATGCATGATCTTCAATTGATGTACATAGGAACAGAGATTGAGATCTGAGAATAATACCTACACAATCAGTTCGATACGCCGCCGGCTCTGGATGGATCGAGGAAAACGAGCTAGAACCAATACAGATCACAATTAAGCTGCAAAGAATTATCAAACATGAGATACGAATTACAGATTAATTTAGGTTAATTTAGCTTTTGAGGTTTTGGGAGACGAGAATTCAAAAATGGCGAAGAGGAGGGGAGTACTTGTCGTCGGACGGCGGATCAGAGAGAATCGGCCTGCGTACCGAGAGACTTTATATATGAGATATAGTTACCGTAATTGATGAATTGCCCTTGGAAAATAAGAAAAATTACCTAGAATGCCATCATATCTTTACCTGTAGGGCGGTACAGCAAATCTAAATGCGAAGATTACCGGATGAGGGAGAGCGGTGACTGACTCGCGATAAGGACAGATATTTGTTCGTACCTCTTTCTATGACGAGAATTCACTTCCACATCAGCCTACACAGCCAATGGGAAGTGTCTGCTTCTTTCGGGTAAACTTTTCGTGCCACGTAAGCGCCTCAAAGTTAGAAATATGCTGCACCATATTTTGTACTTAGAAAAATGGGCAAATATGTTTTGTTTTTCAATTAATGAACATGAATCCTTGAGTATTATCCAAAACAAAATGAAATAGTAGAACATGACCAATTTTTGAATAATTTTGGTCGCACTTTCTATTCTTTTTGGAGTATAGTAAGTATAATAGTAGATAGGAAGATAGTAAATAAGAAAGCATCTGTCAAATTTAGAGTGAATTTTAAGATCGAAAGAGAGGTTAGGAGCTTGCTCGCAAGCTCATGCAATCTACAATAAATTTTTTTGCCGTCGAAAAAGCTCTTGTTAGGGTTTGAGTGCTCTATCTCTAAACAAGTCATTTTTAATGAATTTTTTGATGAAGGGTAGAATAGTCATTCGTCAATAATTTCTACTAGTGACAAGGGTCACAAAAGGAAAGAAAAGAAAATTGCGATTTTGGCGAATTTCAAGCAAAGTGTAGATTTGGCGTTGGGACCATCCCATATTGATTTGAAACGGTTCAATGAGTAATACACATGGTTGTGCCATGACTTACGATGGATTTCGACAATTCGACATCGTTTAGACCTCAAAATCCACATTTTTGCTATTTTTAGTAATATTTACGAGGTTAATAACTTTTCGCAAGAAAGTCGGATTTAAATTCCGTAAATTGAATTAGTCTTGGAATTCAGATTCCTACCTAAATATGGATTTAACTCATTTTTACCGTTTTTGGCAAATTTTCTTGTTTTCTTATTTTATTTGTATTTTTCTTTTTTAATTAGGTTTTGAGTTATTCTAATAGGATAAATACATCATGTAAGTAACATTTTTTATTAATAATATTATTCCTTGAAAGTTTTCTCAATTTTGTGTCCGGTGAATTTCGACTTGTGTGTTCTTGCGAATTAATCCATTTTCACATTTTTGTTCTGCATTAATTTTTAACCTCTAATTCAAAACCTCCTCACGTAGAAAAGCTGCGTAATAGGTTGTATAGTATATATACATATATATATATATCATTTCAGCAGTTATCTATTAGGGTTAGCAGTGTTTTGATATTAATGTATAATATTGTGAAATAATTGTCCGTTATAATTGGTACTCACTCCGTTCCCTATCAAGTATTCCGAAAGCGGAATAAACTTTTACATAATGCAGAAAAATTAAAAACTTAAAAAGAAATGAAAAAATATTGTTTTAATATATATGAAAGGGGTAACACACGTTATGCATTTGACTTTTTCTTACGATGATTGTTTCCATAATCAATTAAGTTGTCAAGGTCTCGATTTGGTTATTTCTAAAGGTCAAGAGCCAAGTAAAAAAACATAAAGGACATATATATCTCGAAGGTCAAAGAGATGAACGAAAAAAAAAGAGTGTAAAATGATATAATCATACTTTTGTACAAGTGAATGCACATATTAAAAAAACATAAAAATTATAGTGTTAAAGGTCAAGAGATCAACTAAAAAGAAAAAGCGAAAAATGATATAATTATGCATTTATACAATTGAATGCACATATAATATAACTATACGAAAGAATCCAACACCATTATTAAAATTAATTATACGTATTTCAGCAAAATCAAGTGATCGTAAAACTAGGTGCAAATACCCAAAAGTCATATCTATATACATAATTAATACTCCCTCCGTTTCAAAATATGTGAACTTTTAGCAAGAAAATTCGGTTCCAAAATAATTGTCACTTTAAAATTTCTAGGCTTCTTTTACCTCTACTTTCCTAAATTGACCTTCTATTTTTCCAACTACCCATAATCATTAATTGCATTTATCTCTTCTAATAACATTAAAGAGAGACTATTTAATAAGGATAAATTTGTAAATGTATAATATTTCTTAAGATGTGTGCATAAGTTTAAAAGGTCACCTATTTTGAAACGGAGGGAGTAAGTGGCAATATTGTCTCTCTCTATATATCTATCTTATAAATGGGCTCGGTGGAACCCACCCAAATGAATAGTACTCACTATTTGACCTAATTTTCAGTGCAAGAGAAAGAGGTGTGTGCGGAAATTGAGAAGGGGGTTTGGAAAGGAGTAAAATATGTTGGGAAAGTGGTGGGGTGAGTGTGATTGGGATTAGTAAAAAAATATATGTTTATCTGTGGATGTGTGGGTGTGTGGGGGGAGGGGGAACAAAGAATATGATTGTGTGGTGTGTGTTGGGAAGGGAGAGAGAGGAATATTAAAAAATGTTATATTTTATGTGTAAATTTTTTTATTTGACTCAATTAATTAAAAAATATATGTAAAATTATATACATATTTTTTATGTTAAAAAATAATTT
>JAOTQG010000065.1:0-17178 GCA_025631175.1 Iris virginica
CCCCCGCCATGACTCGAACCCATGACCTATCGGTCATAGGTGAGGCGTCTTACCAACCCAACTGCGCCTCGTTGTCTAGCAACTAATGAATGAGCTATACCATATTTAAAAAAAAATAAAAATACTTTGTATGTACCTAGTGTACGTACATTGTTATGGACAATACTTTTTACTTCCTGATTTCCATCACAAAACAGAATAAAACGAAGATAAAACGACTTGGTGACCCAAGCCTAAATAGTCCTAACGTATTATTTAGCTACCCGATGCAGTGTTTGTAAAAGGCGAGATTTTTGGAATTAATGTAGTATTTGAAATTTTTCGGAAATAGTTTCGAAGATTTTTCATAGATAATACTAAATTTTTTCTATGATTGTTGTTATAAAATAGAAAGTATTGGTTAATATTATCGTGTGTTCTTTTAGGTAGTTTTTATCCAGGTTTTTTGATTTTTAATTTTTCTCTCTCATTGGTCCCACAGTTTTTTTTTTTATCTATCACTCTCTTACTTTTTACTTTAATGAGACTGGTTTTCTTATGCCTAATTTTTCTTTACAAAAACCCAAAAATCAAATCAAAAAACGACCCATGCAAACGCATCCAATAATTTTTTCCCAGGTTTTTGATTTTTTTTGGATTTTCTTGATACCGTGGTAAGAAGTAGAAAAACATCGGATTAAATGTGAATTTGTGGAAAGTGCAATTCATTTGAAATTAACCCTCAGTTGGAAAATTTTTCCAAATAATTTTGAGAGTTTGGAAATATAATCCTAAAATAGTGAAAAGATTATTTTCCCAATATACAATTTACTTACTGCAATACTCCTTTGATCTCAAAATGAGTGATATTTTTTGATTAAAATTATTAGTTAATTGTACTTTGATCAAATATTCTTAATTTAAATATTTTTCCAATATTTTTTCATAAAAATATAATTTGTTTCGTCTAAAAATAATAATATTTATTTCAATTATTATTATTATTGAATAAAAATATCATTTATTTTAGAAGGACATGAGTAGTATTTATTTCAATTAATTAAAAAAAGGGATAATTTCACAAATAATTCCTTATTTTTTCATAATTCCCGATTCATCATCTCACGGTATCAATAATTTTAGGATAAGAATGCAAAATTTGGACAAAATCAAGTAAATCGTTAACTAATCATCAATTAATTCTGTTCAATTACACGCGACGCGAGACTCACATGTCCTTATAATGGAGGGCAATTATGAAACGACAAATTTCCTTCTTCTCCAACGGGTTTTTGAAAAATCGGCAAATGATATTCAAATCTATTCTTTAAATCCTATATACATAATAAAGGATCTTCAAATCCTCTTCGGAATGTTCAAATATGAATATGTTGAGATCAACCCAACTCGTGACGGCGACTCTGACTTGTCGTCCTAAACCCACCTCCCAAAAATGAAAATGACCTCTCTACATAAATGAGGGAAATTAGCTTAAAATGCGATGAAAAATTAATATGTTCATGTATTGTATGGGTTATTGAATTACTACAGTTTTAAAATGACCTCTCTACATAAATAAGGGAAATTAGCTCAGAATGCGATGAAAAAATAATATGTTCATGTATTGTATGGATTATTGAATTACTGCAGTTTTAGTTGAAATCCCTTTAAATTTTCTTGACTGTCGTTGATATAGTTATTTATATATATTTCTGAGTTTGTGTATAATGAGAGAATTTGCTTAAAAGATGATGAGAAATGAGGGTGAGGGTTATTAGTTTGAGTGGTTGAGAGAGATGAGTGTGTGTTTGGAGAGAGATTTCGTCAGATTTGTAAATACAGAAGTCGTCAAATTTGCAGCGCCATCGCCGACTTCTGCATCCTTAATTTGTTGTTGATGTTGTCGTCGTCGAACTTGATAGCCAAACCCATAATGGATTTAAAGAACATTGAGATTTCCATAATTGTTCTTAATTAAATCATTATATGAGAATCACATGTTAGTTAACAGTCAAAATTAATAATTCATTAACGATCGAGTCGTTTTTGTTCACATTTTAAATTCTTATCTCAAAATTATTAATATCAAAAACTAAGGGACAAATCGTAAATTACGAAAAAATTCAGGAACCATTTATATGAATGTCCGTGAAAAATTATAGGGCAAATTGCAAAAATAGTTCTTAAACTTAAAAAATATTTGAAAAAAAGTTCTTAAACTCAAAATTGCTCAATTTTAGTTCTTGTACTGAAAATTTTAAGTGCAATTGGTCTAAAATTTAATTTCGATTCACTTAAATTTGAAATAGAAATAAACATGTATGATACTTGCTAATGACGGAGCAAAAGATTTCAAATTCATTTGGTTTTTTTTTTCTTTCATTTTTTACTTATTCTTTTTGTAGAGAATAAAGAAAATAAATCAATTTGACGGAAAAAAAAAAGAGTGAATTAGACGTTTTTATTTCTGCCATTAGCAAGTGTCATGCATGTTTATTTTTTTTTTCAAATTTAATTGGATGAAAATTAGAGTTAAAGACCAATGGTGCTTGATTTTTTCAGTACATGGACCATAATTGAGCAATTTTGAGTTTAAGGACTTTTTCTAATATTTTATGAGTATAGGGACCATTTCTGCAATTTGACATTTGTTCAAAATTATAAGGCCCTTTGAAATTGAAAATTATATGGAGTGCCTAGGCAAATTATGCACATATTATCTTTATGTGCATTATAATTATATTATGTACATATTTTATAATATTTATATCCATTAAGACACTCCATGAACAAGGAGCCTACGCAATCCATATACCAATTGCTTTGAAATAGGGAGGGGATGGTATATGGGCTTAGTGGCCTATACCTTGGGCCGGCCCTTACAATAACGACATAGCCTCAAGTCAATGGTAACATCAAAGCCAGCCAGTGGACAGGTCGCACCAAAGTCATATTTTAACACGTCCTTTTTTCCCATTTCGAATTTCCTTTTTCGTTTTATTTTACATTTACCCCAGGTAGTAATAGCACTACTGGTACAAAACTAAATTAAAAATATAATAAATAAAAAATAAAAATTTTCCATCGGAGCCCCTATCTCTCTCCTCTTCAGTCTCCTTAGATTAGATCTCTTTCCCTCTTTTAATTTCCGATCCTTCTTCACTCGAATCACCCCCCATTTGTTGAATACTCTCTCTCTACTCGCTTTCTCTCTCTAGATCTCTCGCTCGGAGGGTCCGAGGGTTTCCATTCTCTTGGTCCGTTTCAGAATTTGACTCCACTGTGGGCGATTTTAATCACAACCATCTTCTTCTTCTAGATCACAGAAAAGCTTTTGATCTTGCCGCCATGGCGGCCGCTAACGCTCCGATCACCATGAAGGAGGCGCTAACGGTAACGTCTTCGAACCTAGATTTATACATCATTTTCTGCAACTCTACAGCTCAATTTATATGAAACTATCCCAAACAATTTTTAGCCCTAGTTCACACAATTAGAAGGAAATGGTATTGTTCTAAGCTATATTGACTGTTGATTTGTTAGATTTGTTGTATTAGCTATCCAAACCTTATTATTTACAAATAGGAATGTTTCGTATAGTCTTAAGCTAAATTAACTTTCAAATTTGTAGATTTGTTGTGTTAGCAGTGGAAATGGATCTGCGATGTCTAGTATTTAACCAGATCTGCTCTATATGCAATGAATATGTTTACGTTTGTAGTTGAACTGTGTGTTGTTTTCAATTGGACAGTTGAATTCTACCTTTTTGGTTTTAATTGTGTGATTTACTTAATTGCAGTTGCCGAGCATAGGGATCAATCCACAATTCATTACATTCACTAATGTTACAATGGAGTCGGATAAGTATATTTGCGTCAGGGAGACGTCGCCACAGAATAGTGTAGTAATTATTGACATGAGCATGCCAATGCAGCCTTTGAGAAGGCCTATTACTGCAGACTCTGCACTTATGAACCCCAATTCTAGAATTTTGGCTCTCAAAGGTATGCAACCTCTTTGTCTTAAACTGCCTTCGAGTATTTGTTTGTCTTGTATTGGTAAAAGTCTTTTGTTGTGATTGGGATTTTGAATCTCAAAGTTAGGGTAGTTTTTTACTGTGCTGTTTAATTACATCTTCGGGTATGCTAAGATGATAGTAAGTGAGCAAAATGATTATGCATGCTGATACAATTTTATCTGATGTTGCTGTCAGCATCAGAATGCCTTAATATTTTCTCGTACCCGTTTATGCTATCAACCTGTTTCAATCTATAATTATGGGTTGATAACTGCAGCATTTGGTATCCTTTGCTCTTATAATATCTACTGCCTGCAATTCACATAGTGCTTCATTTCATTGAGGTTTAGTTTTATGGAATAGGTATTGACTGTTTCTCCCATTCCTCATTATCTCTCATTGTTTTCTTATCACTTAGTTACCTCCATCTCAAACCCACCTCTTTCTACCTCCCCTCCTCGTGCTCTTTTGTGGTAATTGCTACGAAACTGAATTCGGTATGGAACTACTCATTGTGTTGTGTGCTTGAGGGGTGAAGTAGTTAGATGAGCTGCCACATACTTACCATGGTCCTTCAATTAGGTAAATAGATTATACTGATAGAGGATTATTACTAATAAAGGTTGACCCGATGCACAAGTCTCCTGCTCACGAAGGGTCTGAGGAAGGTGATTGCAGAAAGCCTTACCTCAGCTGCTTCCAGGACTCTAACCTGCTCCAAAGCTCTGGTTTGCAAGGGCACTCCCCATTGCGCCAAGCCCAACTTTATAGGAGATACTTACCATGGACCTTCAATAAGGTAAAGAGATTATACTGATAGAGGTTTATTACTTAAAAAGGTCAATCCCCATGCACAAGTCTCCCCCTCACGCAGTGTCTGAGGAAGGTGAAATGCAGAGAATTGAAGAAAGGGCGACAATAAAGAGAGATCGGGCCTTACCTCAGCTGCTTCCAGGATTCTAACCCGCGCCAAAGCTCTGGTTTGCGAGGGCACTCCCCATTGCGCCAAGCCCAAGTTCATAGAGGATTATAACTTGACGTATTATTCTGTTTCTTTCCACCCTATGATTGACCTAACTAATCAATTAAATATGTTGTGATGTAGCATTGTTCAATTTTTTAATGTGCATTCTGTGTTCGTTGAGGAGAATCAAATTTGTGTTTTTATGTAGCCGTATCATACTTGGGTGCCGTGCTTTATTTTTAAACTCATGGATGGTATATTCTTCTTGAAGCACAACTTTCCGGAACAACTCAGGATCATTTGCAGATATTTAATATTGAGATGAAAGCCAAAATGAAATCTCATCAGATGCCTGAGCAGGTGACACTTTTCTTTATGAATGCAATAGTTGTTTAGATGATTTTTTTTTTCATTGTATGTCATTACTCTGATGTTAGCTTGACTTTGGCATATTATCTGTTTCTTTAGGTTGTTTTTTGGAAGTGGATTACCCCCAAAATGTTGGGTTTGGTTACACAAACCTCCGTGTATCACTGGTCAATTGAAGGTATGATGTCTCTCCCTTACTGCATTTCGGTTTTGCAGGCGCCCTAACGTGTTTGGTTTTTGTTTTATTTTTGATCTTTGGTGTGTGTGCTTGGTTGTGTATAGGTGAATCTGAACCTGTGAAGATGTTTGATAGAACAGCTAATCTAGCGAACAATCAAATAATTAACTACCGATGTGATCCTTCAGAAAAGTGGTTGGTATTGATTGGAATCGCGCCTGGTTCACCAGAGGTTTGTAGTTATTTTCTTTAATTCATACAACTTTTATAAGTCTTTTGTTTATGTCTCATTCTTTACCATGCTGTCTCTTGGTTTACTTTTGTATCATTCTCCACTATCCTATGTTCTGTCTCTAGGTTCAGTTTTGTATACATTTTTCATCTAAGGGTCAGTTCAAATGCCTAGGTTTTGGCATACTGTTTGAAAAAAATTCATTCACTAGCTTAGTTTTAAAAACATGATTTTCTCTCACCTACCTACTATTTTTACTTACCCCTATGCCCACCTTTATATCCTATCAAACATCACATCAAATCACAACTACGATTCTCTCTTTTCATCACTATCATGTAATTTTTTAAGTTTTGAAGCACAAAATTGTAAAACTCTTACAAAACTAAAAACCACACAAAATAAACACAATTTTCATAGACAAACAAATTTTTTACATGATATACCATCCAAACTCGCCCTAAGTCGTGCTAACTTTCTTTGGTTCGGTTTGATATGTGCCTTTTGCATCTTGTTTTGTAAAACTCTTTACAATACTAAAAACCACACAAAACAAACACAATTTTCAAACAAAAACAATTTTTTTTTTTACATAATATACCCAAACTTGCCCTATGCCGTGCTAAATTTCTTTGGTTTGGTTTGATATGTGCCTTTTGCATCTTGTTTTGGCTCTTGGTTACTGATGAGCCTATTATGTCCAGAGAATCTGCGTGTCGATGCATCAATCCTATTTCTAAAGAAGAGGGGGGATAGTTCGGCGAACCAAGTGATCATTGTATAACTGAATCATTATCTGAGTCTGCTGTTCAATATAGTGCATGTCTATCTGTGTGCCTACGCAAACATGTATGTTTGTACTGGTGGGGATGTTTAAGAAAGCAATTCTACTTGTAGAACAATGATAACCTTGGCCCTACCTATATAATCCAATAAGGCAATAACTATATAATGGATGTACAAAATTGATGTAGCTTGATTCATAATCATTTGTAGTTAGTATATGATTTCTATCGAATTTATCAGTGAGACAGTCAACTTTTTTTCTTCTCTCGCCACAACCTTGCTGGTCTAATGATATCCTGTATCCACTTTTTGTTAACAGAGGCCACAGCTGGTCAAAGGAAATATGCAGCTTTTTTCTGTAGATCAGCAGCGCAGCCAAGCTCTTGAAGCGCATGCCGCATCATTTGCCTCTTTTAAAGTGCGAAAATCTCCTTTATGTCCTTTGCATGTTCTAGTCTATTGCTCCGGTGAGGTGAATGTTGTCCCTTAATATGGATATTTATTGAGCAGGTTCCAGGCAATGAGAACCCCTCGATTCTTATTTCGTTTGCTACCAAAAGCTCAAATGCTGGACAGGTTACATCCAAGTTGCATGTTATTGAGCTCGGTGCCCAGCCAGGTTCATGATCTTAAGTTTTACCTTCTGTTGATTTTTCACATTGTAATTTGGCAAACTTAAATTGAAATAGCCGTTTTAGCATTTCTACATATTCTTACATGAGAAAAGGGCAAATGGTATATTTTTCCTGTTGAGCCTCATGTTGGTAGTCAAATTTGTGTTAATGTTTGTATGTGGTTGCATCTATGGGGTAATTCAAAAGGCTCATAGAGCGTTGCATGTGTTTCAAAATTTGTCCTTGGGTATTTATGAAATCTTCATTTTTGGCTCTTTTTCCATGTAACTACTGTTTTAGTACAAATTTTCTATGGTGTAATGATTTTCTGATATGAACTATGAATGCATTTTAGGGAAACCTGCTTTTACAAAGAAGCAGGCAGACCTTTTCTTCCCTCCAGATTTTGCGGACGATTTTCCAGTTGCCATGCAGGTTTCTCTTTTACCTATGTGTGAATTTACCTGTGGTGAACTTCACTTACACTTAACATTTTCCTTTGAATCTTTACAGATTTCCCACAAGTACAGTTTGATTTATGTGATCACAAAGCTTGGACTCCTATTTGTTTATGACCTGGAAACTGCTACCGCAGTTTATCGAAATAGGATCAGCCCAGACCCTATTTTCCTTACATCCGAGGCTTCATCAGTGGGAGGATTTTATGCTGTCAATAGGCGTGGCCAGGTGTTACTTGCCACTGTAAATGAAGCAACAATCGTGCCTTTTGTCAGTGGTCAAGTATGTTTCTGAGTTTGCTTCTTTATTGCATAATTTCTCTGGTTAACTGTATTGAAAGAAAATAATGAGAATTTTTGCTGCAGTTAAATAATCTGGAACTTGCTGTCAATCTCGCAAAAAGGGGAAACCTACCGGGTGCAGAGAATTTGGTAAATCCAAATCTTCAACCTTCTCTATCTTTTACTGTGGGTTTCAGGAATATAACAAATTATTTTGTTGTTATAACAGCCAGGTGCATCTTAATATCAAACTTGTTTTTTTACTTTTGTTATAGAGTTAAGCTTTAGATCTATAAGTTTTATGTAGTTTAGATAAGAAGGAATGCAATCTGCTTGTAGTTATATAGCTGTCTAAGGGGTTACCTTCTCAGCTACCGTCACTAGTAATCTTCAATACTAAGCTGTTGGCAATTAAACCCTGCAATGTGTTTTTTTTGACTTAATAACGCTTTTATCCAGGAATAGTTTATGATTCTTTTTTGGCCAATTGGCCTGTGGCCGATAGGTAATCGGGGCTGTACTATGGGTTCACAGGAATTGAGTCCTGCCAGACTGGTTGTTGCCTTCAAAGTTACGTAAAAGGAAAATATGTTCATATAATTCATGTTTGTTGCCTAGCTCATCTCATCTGGGGATTTGATCTCCAGCTCCTGGAAGTAGAACTAGGATATATATCATAGGTACAACGGCTGCATGATTTTGTTTATTGTTGACTTATGATGACCATACTAGCCTTTAATGTCACTTTAAGTACCCAGTTGCACTTTCTATGGAGATTTATGCATTCCCTTTACTAATTGCCTTCACTGCTGTCTGTCAGGTTGTCCAACGTTTCCAAGAATTGTTCGCTCAAACCAAATATAAAGAAGCAGCTGAACTTGCTGCAGAATCTCCGCAAGGCATCCTTCGCACACCTGATACAGTTGCTAAATTCCAGGTGTCTAATTCACTTTGAAAGCATTTTCTTCATTCCTTACTTTAAATTATTTTGTTTGGATAGCATTGTGCCTCATCGATTTCATACGCACCAAATTTATTGTTGTTGGAAAAAGGCGGATTTATTTGGTAACTGATAACCTTGTGTTTAGAATTATCTAAAGCAAAATGCTTTGTATACAGAAAATCAACAGACTATGAAATGGTGGTAGCTCTGGTTGGTTTTAATATATATATACCCGCTCGCTTATAATATTTAGTTGTATCTTATTTGCAGAGTGTGCCAGTGCAAGCTGGGCAAACACCCCCACTTTTGCAGTACTTTGGGACTCTTCTAACTAGAGGCAAGCTTAATGCATTTGAATCATTGGAACTATCTCGCCTTGTTGTCAACCAGAACAAGAAGAATCTTTTGGAGAACTGGTTGGCAGAGGACAAACTGGAATGTAGTGAGGAACTTGGGGACCTTGTAAAGGTTAGATTCGTCATTTTATGCTTGAACGGTTGTATGTGTTTATGCATATCAGCTAATGGTTTTAATGATTTTTACAGTTGACCTCATTTTCATGTCCATATATTTGTTCTGTTTTTGCCTGTAGACCGTGGACAATGATCTTGCCCTGAAAATTTATATCAAAGCAAGAGCAACTCCAAAAGTTGTTGCAGCTTTTGCTGAGCGGAGGGAATTTGACAAGATTCTGATATATTCCAAGCAGGTTGGTTACAAGTCTGGTTATGTAATATTTACAACTATCATTTCAAATCCTCTCAAAGTGGAGTTATGACTCTTGTTTCTTATGATTTCTACTAAATATGGTTAAATAGGGCTTCTCATTCAGCCTTTTCTTCAATGATGCAGGTTGGATATGCACCTGATTATTTGTTCCTTCTGCAAACAATTCTTCGAACAGATCCTCAGGTATAACTTACTCTTGCAAACAAATTCACAATTTCACTTTATCCCGAGTTTTTACAGAGGTGTTTTTGTTTATTTTAACTCTACTAATGTTGTTGATATTGAAGTTGTTGTTAACCTCTCTCTTTTTGCTAAAATTTCACTTGCATAGCGTAAGTTTCATGCTAACTCAAAGTGGTACTTATTTGGTCGGTTTAATGCAGGGAGCTGTTAATTTTGCCCTGATGATGTCCCAAATGGAGGGAGGTTGCCCTGTTGATTATAATACAATAACAGACCTCTTTCTGCAGGTTTCTTCACCATCTCATACCTGGCACTTCTACATTATTTTGATACCTGTTTCGTGCATATCTTTATTTTCTCGAACGTCTGCCCATCCTATTAATCGGTGTTAACTCGATTTGTAATCTTTATTCGCATCAGAGGAACCTGATTCGTGAGGCAACTGCCTTTCTGTTGGATGTTCTAAAGCCTAACTTGCCTGAACATGCACACCTGCAATCAAAGGTCCCATTTAACTGATGCTCCAGTATTTTATTTGTTTATCTGAACTTGTTATTGTAGCATAACTATTTTATCTTTTATATACAGGTTTTAGAGATCAATCTAGTAACATTTCCAAATGTAGCTGATGCCATTTTAGCAAATGGAATGTTCAGTCATTATGATCGGCCTCGGATTGCTCAACTTTGTGAGAAAGCTGGTCTTTATGTCCGAGCTCTTCAGGTTGGATGATGTTCAGCTAGTTTTACTTCTTTCCCGCTCTGAAGTTATGTTTATCTGGTTGAAACTTGTACTTTCTTTGCAGCATTACAGTGAACTACCAGATATTAAGCGTGTGATTGTTAATACACATGCAATTGAGCCACAAGTACGTTCTCTGAGCATATCAGTCTAGTATGAACTAATCAGAACTAGGTATATTAGTTCCTGATATGCTGTTATTTTTAGTCTCTGGTAGAATTTTTTGGCACTCTATCACGGGAATGGGCATTGGAGTGTATGAAGGATCTATTGCTGGTCAATTTAAGAGGAAACCTTCAGATTATTGTGCAGGTAACGGTGTCTGTCACGTAATATGTTCCGTTATTGGTGTCAAATTAAATGATAATACATTGGATCTCTATTTAGGTTTTCCATTTCCCCCTGCTTAGTCAATGGCTGACCTAATGTGCAGGTTGCCAAAGAATATTCCGAACAGTTAGGTGTTGATGCATGCATCAAGCTTTTTGAGAATTTCAAATCGTATGAAGGCCTATACTTCTTTCTGGGATCCTATTTAAGTTCCAGGTAATGGAATAGAAAAGGTTAAAATAATACACGATTCATAGTAGCAATCAATGTTTTGCTCTTTGCAGATTTTAATTTACATTTATATCCTGTAACAGTGAGGATCCAGAGATCCACTTCAAATACATCGAGGCTGCTGCCAAAACTGGACAAATTAAGGAGGTTGAACGTGTTACAAGAGAATCAAACTTCTATGATGCTGAAAAAACCAAAAACTTCCTTATGGAAGCCAAGCTTCCTGATGCCCGGCCACTTATCAATGTGTGCGACCGTTTTGGTTTTGTTCCTGATCTAACACATTACCTCTACACCAACAACATGCTTCGGTACATTGAAGGTTATGTTCAGAAGGTAAGGTTTGTTTTGGTATTTATTTTGTCATACATGCACGCACTTGCAGAAACTGGTGGCTGAGCTCTTTTTGGGTTCTCTGTATAGGTCAACCCGGGAAATGCTCCTTTAGTTGTTGGGCAGCTGCTGGACGATGAGTGTCCTGAAGACTTCATCAAAGGCCTGATTCTATCCGTTCGCTCTCTGCTTCCAGTTGAGCCCCTTGTGGACGAGTGTGAGAAGAGGTGTGATATTCCCACTCCTTTTTCTTCCTTTCTGGTTGATTTGTTAGTTCACATCCTTACTAGTTGTTTGGGGTTTCCAGGAATCGTTTGAGGTTGCTTACTCAATTTTTGGAGCATCTTGTGAGTGAAGGAAGCCAAGACGTTCATGTCCATAATGCTCTGGGTAAAATCATAATCGATAGCAACAACAATCCTGAGCACTTCCTCACCACCAATCCATATTATGATTCACGTGTTGTGGGCAAGTATTGTGAGAAGCGTGACCCCACCCTTGCTGTTGTCGCATACCGCAGAGGGCAATGTGATGATGAGCTCATTAATGTTACAAACAGGAACTCTTTATTCAAGCTGCAGGCGAGGTACATGAGCTTTTGGCTTTAGAGTTGATTACATCTTTATGCCTTGTGCTGTTTGGAGACTCACCCAATCAAATGCCTTTTTTTTTTAGGTATGTTGTTGAAAGGATGGATGGTGATCTCTGGGAGAAGGTCCTTAACCCTGAGAATGAATACAGAAGGCAACTCATTGATCAAGTTGTATCGACGGCTCTGCCAGAAAGCAAGAGCCCAGAGCAAGTTTCTGCTGCTGTGAAAGCCTTTATGACTGCTGATCTTCCTCATGAATTGATTGAGCTTCTTGAGAAAATTGTGCTACAAAATTCTGCATTCAGTGGGAACTTCAATCTGCAAAACTTGCTGATTTTGACTGCCATAAAGGCGGACCCATCTAGAGTTATGGATTACGTCAACAGACTAGACAACTTTGATGGACCAGCCGTTGGTGAGGTGGCTGTCGAAGCCCAGCTGTATGAAGAGGCGTTTGCCATATTTAAGAAGTTCAACTTGAATGTTCAGGCCGTCAATGTTCTATTGGATAATCTTCAAAGCATTCCACGCGCCGAAGAATTTGCGTTCCGTGTTGAAGAAGATGCTGTATGGAGCCAGGTAGCTAAAGCTCAGCTCAGGGAGGGATTGGTGAGCGATGCAATTGAGTCATTCATTCGTGCCGATGATGCCACTCAGTTCTTAGATGTTATTAAAGCCGCTCAGGATGGAGATTTTTACCATGATCTGGTGAAGTACCTTCTGATGGTTAGGCAGAAAACAAAGGAGCCCAGGGTGGATAGCGAGCTTATTTATGCCTATGCAAAGATCGATAGATTGAGTGACATCGAGGAATTCATTCTTATGCCAAATGTTGCTAACCTCCACAATGTTGGTGATCGCTTATACGATGAAGCGTTATATGAAGCTGCAAAGATAATATATGCATTCATTTCAAACTGGGCCAAGCTAGCAGTCACCCTGGTGAAGCTGAAGCAGTTTCAAGGTGCTGTTGATGCTGCACGAAAAGCAAATAGCTCAAAGACATGGAAAGAAGTATGTTTTGCTTGTGTTGATGCTGAGGAGTTCCGCTTGGCTCAGATATGTGGTCTCAACATTATTGTACAGGTGCATATTTATCCTTTTCAACTTCTTTTTATGATTTTTGTACTTTATAATATGGCCTTTATATACAATCCGACAGCAGACTTCGGGTCTTGCAATTTAAAATGTTTGGGTGTTATCGAGGTGGACATTTACTACTTTGTCCACGTGTATTACCCATTTCTATTTTAACGTCCACATATATTGATTATATTTAACGTCTGCATGTATTTTCTAAACTCTGTAGGTGGATGACCTAGAAGAGGTCAGCGAATATTACCAAAACAGAGGATGTTTCAATGAATTAATCTCTCTTATGGAGAGTGGTCTAGGGTTGGAACGTGCACATATGGGCATCTTTACCGAATTGGGTGTCCTTTATGCTAGATACCGTCATGAGAAGCTAATGGAGCATATAAAACTTTTTTCGACCCGTCTCAACATTCCGAAGCTGATTCGGGCTTGTGATGAGCAGCAACACTGGAAGGAACTCACCTACTTGTACATTCAATATGATGAGTTTGATAATGCTGCCTCCACAGTCATGAATCATTCTCCAGATGCGTGGGATCACATGCAGTTCAAAGATATTGCAGTTAAAGTGGCTAATGTGGAGCTCTATTACAAGGCTGTGCATTTTTACTTGCAAGAGCATCCTGATCTCATCAATGATCTTCTCAATGTCCTTGCTCTACGTGTTGATCATACACGTGTGGTGGACATTATGCGAAAGGTCAGTACAGGGTGCAAGTGCTGGCAATACCTTTTCTTCGACCTATATAATTTTGTCATTGATTGAGGTTGCTAATTGCTGTGGTATTGATTGCTGATTACAGGCGGGACACCTTCTTCTGGTGAAACCATACATGGTTGCAGTCCAGAGCAATAATGTGTCAGCTGTTAATGAAGCTCTAAATGAGATCTATGTTGAAGAGGAAGACTATGAAAGACTGCGTGAATCCATTGATTTGCATGATAACTTTGATCAGATTGGCCTTGCACAGAAGGTGGGTGGGATTGTAGATGGTTTATTTTATTTTCTATTCAGTGGATTTTCATGTTAGTTGGTTTGTGCAGATTGAAAAACACGAGCTTCTTGAGATGAGGCGCGTTGCAGCTTATATTTACAAGAAGGCAGGTAGATGGAAGCAATCCATTGCATTGTCGAAGAAAGACAAGATTTACAAAGATGCAATGGAGACAGCCTCGCAATCTGGGGAACGTGAACTCGCGGAAGAGTTGCTTGTTTATTTCATTGAACAGGTAAAGGCTATACTATATGTACACTAAGAACAAAATTTTAAGTTTTCTATTATGAAGTCTTAACAGAAACCTGTTTAGCAACTACAGATTTTGTAATGTTTCTGTGACATTTATTTGTACCGTCAAAAATTAAGTTTCGAGGCAGTTTCCCACTTGCCGCAGCTGGAGGCATTTTTTTTTTCTTGTTTCGCCTAAAATGCTGGTGTACTTTCAAGTAGACTAAAAAGGACTGTATGTCTGTATTTATTAGTTTTCGTCTTGCTTTATGCTGTGCAGGGAAAGAAGGAATGTTTTGCATCATGTCTTTTCGTTTGCTATGACCTAATTCGTGCGGATGTTGCCCTGGAACTTGCCTGGATAAACAACATGATCGACTTTGCTTTCCCGTATCTGCTGCAGGTCCTCCCCCCCCCCATTCTCTCTCTCTCTCTCTCTCTTGCACACACACACAACTACGCACATTATCATGGTTTGTGGAAGTTAGCAGCGTTGTGATGAATACATAAATCAGTTTTTTTTCTTTTACCTTCATCCGGGAGTGTCTGTGCACACATAGATGTAGATATAGATGACTACTGAGTTGTGAGTCGTGAGTCGTGACCATACCTTTCAACAGCTTTTGATGGTTTTGGTAGGGTATGCTAGACCAGACTTTGGCCCATAAGCATGCAAAATAGGATTGCAAGCCCTGCCATAATTGATCGGACCACCCTAAAGCACTGGATCTTATGGGTTTTAGTTTATGACATGTAGGCCTATATAAATTTAGTTTTAAGGTGGAATATCAACATCTTCGTCATTTTGCAGTTTATCCGAGAGTATACGGGTAAAGTTGATGACCTAATCAAGGACAAGATAGAAGCCCTCAAGGAATCAAAGGCCAAGGAGAATGAAGAGCAGGACGTTATTAAGCAGCAGGTTTGTTGCTTGTTTATTTTTTTACTCATTCTTTGCTTTTACCGGAAAGGAACTTGTTCATCATTTAGTAGTAGAACATTATGCTCGTTTGATTATAATGAGTTCCGTAAGATACACGTGAATTGTGATTGATTGAGAAATTTGTTGAGAATCTACTAGGTAGCAGTGGGTCCAACGCACATTCCAACTAATTACATGTATTCTTTAACTTCCACTAAAAAAGCAGCTTTTTGTTGGTAATCCACTAGGTAGCAGTGCAAGTGTGGTGCTTGCAACTGTTTAATAGTCTCAGTTGCTCTCTTCATTTTTTCGTCATTTTTGTAGTTTCTCTATTTTTTTGTTATCAGTCTTGCTTTAGCAGATTTATTGATGATTTTTGCTTCTGTTTTTCTTTTCCTTTTTGGCAGAATATGTATGCTCAACTTCTGCCACTTGCTTTACCTGCGCCACCGGGTATGGGAGGAATGGGAGGAGGTTTTGCTCCACCACCACCACCACCGGGCATGGGAATGGGTGGGATGGGGATGCCACCAATGGCACCATATGGCATGCCACCCATGGGCCAATACTGAGTTTTGGGTTATAATTGAATAGTTGTTGCAGTGATAGCGGTGGGTGGTTGCTTCACGTGGGAAGGAGAATATGACGGGTTTTTCACTAGGTGCTTTTTGGGGGGGTTTCTTTATAAATTTTATGCCATTTTGCACAATAGAACTGTGTTTTGAAATGGGTAGAAGAGCGAATTTCTAGTTCAGAAATAATGCCATTCTTGTGTTAAATAGTGGTGTGGATATGTTTCTTTGTAATATTCTTTGATAGCGGAGGCATTTTTTGCAGCTGGTAGGGCAGCAAGTTGAGGATAATCGTGTATTTTACCAAAAAAAAAAAACAAAGTGCTGATAGGATATGCAACCTCTTGTACTTGATTTTCCGGGGTGGATATATATTTTTTTTCCGTTTGCAGTTTGAACTTTCTTTTGAATTTTTGTCTAGAACATAAAACTATTTTTTTTTTTGTCATAACAAATTTTGTTTTATGTGTGCATGCATGGTTGCCTTTGCATGTTTTTGTTAGCATCGTCGTGGATAAATTTCTGTTCCCTTCGACTCTTCACTGTGATTAGCATTTAGTGCAACTCTGAATCTCAAATCTGAGTAGTACATTTAATCGGGATTTTCTTTTTCAAAAGAAATCTCTATCTCCTGTTACACGACTTTTTAAAACTAATATGTATCATAAATTTTAGAGTTTTTAAATTTGGGTTTATCTTTTTAAATGGTTGGCATGGAGTTATAAAAAATAGGATTGAAAGTGAAATACTATTTGGAACAGAAGATTTGAACTCTAATACATTAGTTGCATTTTCCATTTTGAGATATTATCTAAATGGCTATTAAAAATGACTCGTATTGTTTTGATTAAAATTTGATATTATCTAAATGGCTATTAAATTATGCATTTTGTTATAAGATTATTCCAATATAAGTGTCTAAAAGAGGTGCATGAACATAGTTATTGTGAAATAGGATCAAACATGAGGATAGTAAAATAAATACTCCTTTCCCTTTCGGAAAAAAATAATATTTCACCTTCCAAAGGCAGCTGGTTTTTTGGCTGATCAGAAGTCATGGTTCAATTGTATTCCAATTTTTCTATGTGATGTAATTGCAAATGATTTAGTGGAATAAATATTCTATCTTTAGAATTAAAAAAAAAGGTTACTTTGAAATTCAAGAAAAGTACTTCCGAATAAATTAACGTATAAACGTAATTTTTAAGCAAACTTACTTAAAACAAACAATTTAATTAAAATTAGCAAAGTTCCTAGATTTTCCTTTACAAATTTATCAAATCAAATCATCAAACATAATTATAAACTCAACAACGAAGCTAAACAAAGAAAATAACTATTTGATCAAAATAAGCAAGCACCATGATAATATTTTTCAAGAATAAAATTGCTTTTGGTTAT
>JAOTQG010000073.1:0-10615 GCA_025631175.1 Iris virginica
CTCATTAGGCAAGTGAGGGGACAAATTCCATAAATTATGGAATCAATTATAACTGATTTCGTAAATTACGGAATCGGTTATAACTGATTCCGTGATTTTAGGAATCAATTGTAATTAATTGTTCATTTTTATTATGATAAATGTTCATTTTCTATAACTAAATGTTTATTTACAATATTCTTACTAGTATTGTTGATTTTTTGTTTTATGATATTATTCATTTAGTTCAACGATATGTTCATTGTACATAATGATATTATTCATTTAATTCAACGTTTATAGTGTTCATTTAATTCAACGAAATATTCATTTTTCGACGTTGAATATTTATTTTATGTAAAAAAAATAGAAGAGTGAACCCACTTGCGGATACTCCTTATTAAGAGCACATGGAAGCTCTATATACCAACTGTTAGTAAATAATAAGTTTACAAAGAGACGATTTATAGAGATTTATAAAGTGCTGATGTGGTACAATGTAACATGCTGAATAAATCTTGGAAGAGGTTTATCATTGGAAATGTCCCAAGCTTAAAGAAAAAAAATTAGGGTGGATTAGTAACTCAAGTTTTGGTAAAAAAATCAGAAATCAAATATCATGGAAGATAGTAGTATTACTAGGGGTAGTTTGACATTGCGTTTTCACTGTCCAAAAGCGCTTTTGAGCTCGAAAATTGAATTTTCAATTTAGACGAGCCTGTTTGACAAAAAAAATCACGTTAGCATTTCATCCCAAAACGCAGAAAATTGCGTTATCTGATAATCACCTTCCAAGCTGCTTTTCCGAGAATCACTTTTACAAATCTTTATTTTTTAGAATAATATTCTTATAATCACTTTTTGATGTGGTAACCAAACACAAATTATAAATCACTTTTATTTAAACATACTTTCAAAATATAGTTACTAAACATAAAATCGATTCTGTTCGAAAAATGAGTTTTCAATAATCACTTTTATAAAATCACATTTATAAAACGCTTATCAAACTAGCTAGTCTACTGCTATAAAATCACATCTAAGGGCACTTTGGACAAAATACATGCGATATTATCAGTGGTCTCAAATTATTGAAGCAAACTAGGTTTGTCCAACTCCGCAAGAAAAAGAATGTGTCTGGTTTACAAGAAAAAAACCCACAGCCCTATGATTTCACTACATGAACATGCATGGATTTCCCTTATCTGCAGCACCACAACCGAACCAACCCTTAAATCCCTGTTCTTCAACTCCTAACGCTCCAATATTGCTCCTTTACCCGCCAAATAAACCAAGATCTTCAATACCCAATTGTAAAACTAGCTGTGGAGCTGCCAATTTCAACTCCCATGTCTACCCATCATCCTTGATTTTGTCACCCAGTTGGGGAAATCTCAAGAGCAAGAAGCTGATAAGAAGAAGAGGGGGGAAAACCCTAGTGAAGGCTGGTCATAGAGAGTCCCCTTATGAAGTGTTGGGTGTTTCGCAATCTGCTACTCCTGATGAAATCAAAAGGGCTTATAGGAAGCTTGCTTTAAAATTTCATCCAGATGTCAATAAAGAGGTATTTGGATGTTATATTTGAAAAAAATTTAAGAGTTGGAACAACTCTTGTTTGGCAATTTTTTCTTTGTTGGTTTTTGTACTTCGTCCCCAAAACACAGTCCTATTTCTGGAAATAATTGAAAGTCTAGTGTAATTTTGCTAATGGTACAAGCAAGTTATGATATCTCCCTAATACCCGCCAAAGGTACAATGAGACTATTATTTTGGCACGGAGGGGATATAGTGCAAACATTTGGTGTATTTTAGATGAAAGTAATGATTGATTTTCTTTTGTGTGATCGATTATCAACAATCATGTCATCAGTGTTTAATTGGTCCTCTATTAGGTCATTTATTCAGTTGTTGTTTTGGCTTAAATGTTAATTTAGTGCTATTCAAAATTGTCGGGAAGAATATTATTGAAAGTTGGAGAATTGAATTCTGTTGGAAGGGCAATGTTTGGTGTTTCAGTTTGTAGCTATGCAAATGCAGCTTGGGTTTCTTTTAACGCAACATGTGTATCTTCGGTTCCAGCTCCATTGAAAGAAAGAGCCAACTTCAAAATTTCACTGCATTCGGTGGATATATGATGCAGATGTTTTAGATCCCGAGCAAAGAGAGATGAGAAAATCTATCTAGTAATGACTGTCTGAATGTGTCCTGGGGAGTTTTTATGCTCATGGTTTGAGATCCTAGCAAAAGAGATGAGAATCTCTCTATATATGGTGGCACAAACGTTCCATAATCATATTTGGGGGCTCGAAAAGTAAGATAACCACAATCTTAACTGACTATCCATATATGGAAGGAATAATTGCCAAACAGTTCTTTAATGTCAGCTATATGTTTGTCCGACATGTTGCCCTGCCCCTCGTCTTTGTCCACCAATCACTTGTTTGAACGTTCCTACGTTTAGTTGATCTGATTGTTCATCTGGTTGCAATGAATTGTTTTTCCTAATCGAATCAAGCGATAATCTTATATGAAGTTAAGATCTGCCAACTAAAATACTTTGAGAATAGGGAAAAGGTGAAGGAGAATCTGTTCTCTTTTCGTTGTTTTAAATTTATGTCGATTGGAGCTATAGCGTATGTAAAATCCTAAATTTCTTGATCTACAGGTGAACGCTCAGGAAAAGTTTATGAGGATAAAGCATGCATACAATATGCTTGTGAACTCAGATTCAAGAAGAAAATATGATTCTGCTAGTCGTGCATCTGATTTTTCTTATAACACAGCTGGAGGATCCGGACGCACGGAAGAAGAAGAGTTCTACGGCTTTGGTAAATCAAAATTATTCTGTAGGAGGGTCTTTTACTGATTTGATGTGATGCTGTTGATTCTTGCGTCCATTTATGTTTTTATTCTTAACCCTGTTACTTTTTCTCCTTTCTTTTTGGGGTGGGGAGGTGGCACGGGATACCAGGAAGAATAATACTATCATTGGCCTTGCCTCATGCGGAACTAAAAAAGAAAATGCCTTGCCTCATAATTAAGGCTTAACGTGGCTCATGCTTATTCATCATCCCTATGGGAAGCCTTGTGACTAATTAATGGGGATCAAAGGTTTGAACCTTCTTAATGAGAAAAATTAGCATCACTAAAGATAATTTCGTTTGGAACGGTGGTCGTTAACAAGACATTATTCGGAAAGTTGTTTATGCACCTCTTTTTGTACTCTGGAAAATCTACTGTATTAGTGATGGTGAAAGTGAAACTACCTACAAACTACAGTTACGTAATCGTTATATAAGCCAATCTTAGAATACAATTAATGAGATGATATGCAGTCCTAGCTGAGGTGTTTTGAATACCTGTTTCCTTATGTAGTTACTACGGACACTGCATCAGTAAGACGGTTCTGACCAAATTATACCCTTACTGTGAACTCCAAAAAGGAAATCTTTTGAAGACCAAACTACATCTCAGTGTTTAATTAAGCGGTGAATTGGTTTATCATTCATTCTACTCGTTTATGAATTGCTTAAATCATTGGTTAGGCTGCCTATATTAGATCCTTCTTTGGTGCATTGGAACCTCGGGGACTGACCCTCCATTTTCCATATTTTGATGGCAGTTATGGCAGTATATGTTCAACTTTCTTGTTATTCCTACTTAGTTCACCTTAGGAATATATTGACCTCATTTTACAGTGTATTCTAGCCTCTCTAACAAGCAAGGTTTTCTTTTGTTTGTTCTTATGTTAACCCCCTTTATACTGCAGGTAATTTTGTGAGGGATGTCCAAATAACAATAGGTAGATGTATCTTTTTCATGGAATCACAAAGGCAATATGTCATATCCTCCAATGTTGATGCGCATTTCTATTTATCTTTATTGTGTACCTTTCTTAATTGTATGCTGCTTAAAATCTGGTATTGGTGTTACAGGGGACTTCTTTAGGGATCTTCAAGATGAGTTCAAGAATTGGGAGGCAACTGCTGCTTCACAGGCAACCCCAAAGAGCTTGTGGGAAGAATTGGCAGTAAGATTTTGCCAAGCTTGATTAAGAAACCACATTCACTGACTTACATGTTTATGCCAATGATAAGAAGTAATACATATATGCTCATGACAGGATATTGGTGAAGAATTTGTCGAGTTTCTTGAAAAAGAGCTTAACATCACGGATCTTGAGACTGAAGCAGAGAACAATTCAGAAGTGCCCAAGGATGGGAGCGCAACTTCTGGGACAAACAGAACAGGACCTGAGAGTAAAAATGAAGCTGATAAGGGAGGCAGTATTGAAGATAATATTGATGAGATCGAAGCTGCACTTGCTAAATTGAAAAGGGAGTTGGGGCTTTGAGGAAAATGCAGAAACAGAAATGACTGCCAGCAGATGATAGTGTATTTTCCCTCATCAAGCAGGTGAAAAGATGGCCGAATCATCAGAGTATCTCAACACTATCAGAAGTCCAGAAATGTGGTAATATTTTGTGCCCATACTCGAACATGTCTTGCATCGAGGGCAATCAACAAGGAGTGAGATGATTGTGGAGCATTATTAAACTTCAAATTTTCTTCTTCTTCTTCTTCATCCCCCTCCCCTCCATTTCTCTGAAATTGGATGAGAAAATAGTTTGCAGGAAAATTCCCTTGATGTATACAATGTTTTACAGTTTAGGAACTAGATGTATTACACCTCAGAGATCAGGAAAAGAAACATCACCTTCAACTCAAGTTTAGATAGAAAATAGCTGAATTTGGACTTTCCAATCTTTGATATAGCAAGCATGAGTTGATGTATATTTAGTTACAATCTGTTTATTTTTTGGAAAATCGTGGAAAAGAGAGTCCGGAAATTATGTCGAGCGCCAATGCGCTTCTAGTAAAGAGTGCCACCTAGTGAACGTGAAAATCATGACTTATGAATAAAGCATGAATTTGATTCATCATGTACATAATTTATGATCATATTTTCATTTTTAATTAATCGTGTTTATAATTCACGATTATATATTTATTTTTTAAGAGAAATGACACGCCTTATTAGAAGCGCCTAAACACTCGGTATATCAACTGTAATTGTTGTTTATATCTTAAAAACATACTACTTTCCCTCCTAAATAAATATCAAGTTTATCTTTTAAAATGTCAATATAATATATTATTAAAAAAGATTTGAACAAATTATGACCCTCATTATGGCAGGCAAAAGTAATAATTACAATATTATAGAATGAAAGAATAATCAAAAGTAATAATTATAACTAACAATCATAGTTAATTAAGTGGGTACTCGGTTCAGTTGAGTCAACTAGTTACGTTGAGGATGTCAATACCCACCATTTACAAAATATGGAGTGCTGCTGTAGGTTGTAGCTGAGAATTCAATGCCAATTTTTATGAACTTTGCACTACGCCAAAAGAAAGGATCTTCTTACGAGTCGAGATTTCCTATTTTAAAATTTAGAGTTTAAAATTTTATGATCATTTTTTAAACAACATATTCTGCCTTAACTGCCATCAATACGTCCTAGAGATTTTAGAAAAATGAGTCAAAAGGTGGAACACCATTTGAGATAGATGAACCAAACTCTCTCTTTCAAAATCATAAGCAACTTAAAGAGTTTTAACAAATGTTCTTCAGTGAACACAAAAGTGTGGCAATCAATGTACTGTAGGCAGAGCAACAATTCAGTCCAATACCAAATACAAAGTATTTCAAGCAAAATACAGAGCGGAAACAAATACTCGTTGCACTTTAGCATTTTAAACACACATTTATTCGGATTTGTTAGATAATACAAACAAGGGTGCTTCTCGCAATGGCTGACAATTGCCAAAAATAAGAGCATGATTCTTCCTACACATCATGCTTCTTCTACGCTCTCAACTAGAACAACATACTATTAGCCGCGGGGGGGGGGGGGGTGTAGCTCAACTTGCTCCTAGAATGTCTTCCCGGTCTAAACTGGTGAATGTGCCAAGGAAAGATATATAAAACTTTGATTTATCTCAGAATCTCTCTCCAAATCTGAAAAATATTGCACCAGTCCCCGAATTGTGATCGACAGCATATTCTGCTCGTACTAGACCTAGCTTCACCCCAACACCATAGGAGGAACCCTGACCCATTCGCCTGTAGACTTCAGTTGGGTTTCCCTTGACATCCTTTGAACTACCAAGGTCATTCCCATGTTCTACAAATGCATACACGTGCGTGTTCCTCACAGGTACCCGAAGTTCAGCAGCAAGCTGTAAGCATAATACCAATTTAACACATGAAATTCATCAACTACAATGTCGCTTCTTTCAATGACTAAAGGATAATTTCATTTCAAGCTTTTACTATGAAATAACTTTGCATTTGTACCTCAATGATATTTCTGGCAGCACCTATCTCCCCCATGTTGTAACCCCTCACAGAGTATGGCCCACCAAGAGTAAAGGCATCATAACTGGGAAGATCTCCAACACAGCCGCCATAATGGCCATGAAGAACTAGGACAGTTGGCGGTGGCTTACCAGCACCCTCCACAACCGGCTTCACCTGGATGAAGCGGGTCACTGTCAGCTGGTGACGGTTGAAGAATGGAAACTTGCTACCGATGAACAGGCCTTGGTCGAGCTGCAACCAGATATAGAACACATATTAAAAGATACAAGGAAAACTTCAACTTCTTAGAAAGATGTCTAATATATTTCTAACTCTATACATTACCAAGAAACTGGTACTACTAGTACTGTGAGACCCTCTAAGCAACATTTTTCATCGGCAGCGAGTGCTTCAATTAATGTATCATTTACGAGGCATTTGAATATTAGTATATTTTGAAAAATTTTATGTTTGGTATGAGCTATAGAAAAGTTGCAAAGAGGCACATCCCATGAACATTAACTAGCTGTATACAAGGACCACGGGCCACTGCCTGACAGAAGTAAGGACCTAATGCCCACACAGCTCAAACAAAAGTAAGCCTATAATCCTACACAAAGTAGCACCAGCAATTATCTACAATTTGAGTTTACATCAAAAGATAAAGTTGCTGCATTGTAGGCCCAAGAGGAAGTACACATTGTAAAATTACAAGCATTTTTAATGAATTTTGCTAGCTTGTTCAAGCAGGAATATGAAGCATTAAAAGCCTGACTTGCTTGTGACTAATACATAGAAAAGATATACCATCTACAAGACTCACCTGGAAGACAGTTCTCTCACCCACTATAGCTCCATTTACAAACTTAGTGTTATCTCTTGTAATATTTGCCTGTGCAAATGCCATTCTATCAATGCCTGTACCACTTAGTGTTGTTGGAGGCCCATCTGCACTAATACCACCACTTGGCAACACTCTCTGGCCATTAGCAGAAATGTGACTGCTTTCATCACGTGTTGTTATTTCTTCCATGACGAGTCCATAAGTAAACTTGCTTTGTCGCGTAAAACTCTGCAAGAGAAAGAATCAATCAGTAGCCATTTCCTGCAGTATCCCCAAAACCTAGTCGTCATCCAGTAGCCATCAGAGTATTACAACTAGGGTCAATACACCACTCTCCCATAGGAAGTATAAAGTAACGATTCTACCTCAGTAATATTGGCTTTCACACCAGCTCGATCAACCCAAATAGGGGGGACTTCATCCACGCCTGGTCCACCTGTGAAGACTGGACTCAGTTTTCTGCTGTTGAAAACGTTTGTACGGAAAGTCCTATCTCTCCAACTTTTTAGAACACCATCTACATATGGATGCACATACTCGAGCTTAAATGCAAGATCATCCTGCAGAAAGAAATCGCATAACATAGTTATTCTACAAATTTTATTCTGAAAATCAGCTATTTTTTTAAATAGACATGCTTAATTACAATGGAAGGGAAATTACCTGAGGATTGAAAAAATTACTGGTAGTAACTGAACCAAGAACAGACCTATTTAACCCTTGGAGATTTCGGTGCTCAAAAGAAACAGTTCCTCCAGGTTGGATTGAAGCCTGAAAAGCATTATATATGTCTATATAGGGAATGTACCAAGCAAATGAACACATTCAATGGCGAAACAGATATAGAAGGCACAAATGGGAGTTCATACCAGCGTAGGGCGACCTCCGCGTCCAGGAACTATACTCCATTCTGAACTGACTTCAGCAGATTTCTGCTCAAGTTCTTTGAGTTTAATCTCAACAATAATTCCCCCCTCATTCTTCTCATCGGGACGTGGGTTAACCTCAATATTTGAAAACAAAGCCAAGGAATTTATATTCCTTAAAGCTTTTTTCCCTTCTTCAATGTTGAAAACCACCCCTTCTCGAAGCTGAAATTTGGTGTCATTTAGAAGTAATGTGCATTAGCACTGATTTAATCCAGAAACACCAATTTAGTTAAGTATGAAAAGAACAGTTACTAAGGATCAAGAAAAAACTTGTGCTAAATACATTTCATATGATGGAAAATATATGTTGTGCAGAAAAAAAAAACAAGCATTAGTCGTGACCATGTTAGTAGAAGTCACATTGAAATATGTTTCTTGTAATATCAGCTTCTAGCTGAATCAAAAAATGCAGTTGAAGGAATCTTTAGTTGTTTTCCTTTCAAAGTCTGACATACTGAGGGAAAGTTCAGATCTAATTAGGTAAAAACAGCATTATAAATGGTGATACCAGTCATTGATAAACTTACTACCAAAGAATTCTTTTGAATCCTCATGGCAATGTCTAAAATGGAGATGATAATGCTCTTCAACTCGTTTTTTTTCTTGTCATATGCCTTAAATAAAGTTTATTAACAATTTGTTTTCAATCAACAACTGCCTTCACTTAAGTTGAATCTCTACTCATGCTTCTTATTAATCATCTATTATAATATCAACAATCATAACCTAAAGGAAAAATATCTCCCTCCCCTTATTAGACATGTAAAACTTTTTCTTTTGCTCTTTGACACATCCACATTAAAATATGATAAACAGAGGATCTTTCTCTTTTTCTGCCAAAATACATACATAACCTTCCAACTGTATACACCAAAAAACCATACAACCAAAGGGCTACATTTTGTAATGAGAAAGTCAACATTTGCCGAGCCAATGTTTCAAAAATAGTTCATACGCAAAGCATTGCATTGCATCTAAGAAAAAAGCAATGTGAGCTATATAAGAATAAATAAAAACATCTTATTACCTGCCAGGGTATTTCTCTCTTCACCACTCGGAGATCAGTATGGCCTTCACATACATTCCCCAGCTTATCCTGGAACTGAATCTCAACCTTAGTAATATCTCCTTCCACCACCTCACAAACAACCTCCCTAGTATTCAAATTCCCGAAATTCACAACCTGAGCACAAGCATACCCTTCATCATGATACCACTTCTGCACCTCATCCCGAATTTGCTGCAGCGTCCGGGCACTCACCTTCGCGCTTTTGCTCAAACTCTCGGAAATTTCAGATTGCACAGCCTCCGGCAACATACACGACCTCGCCCTTCCAATCCTACGCTTATATTCCTTCTCTTGACGCTTCATATATGCAATTTTCTCCCTATCTGTCGCATCATCATCTATTTCAATGATACGTTGTTTCGGTTCCTTCATTAACCCCACATTAATGCACCTAAAACTATCGGCCCTTTGCCACATGCTCTCCGTAAATGAAATCAGCAGTCCAAGTGTTCCGTCTGGTTTCGTCTTGGCATCCAGTTCGACTTTCTCGAACATTCCGCAAGTAGCCAAAGTTTCAAGCTCAGCTTGAAGCTGAGCTCTAGTGTAGATGCCGCCTGGCCTAACCGAAACCATTTCGAAGAAAGTGTCGCCGTAGCTCTTAGAGCTAGTTTTCAAATCCAGAAATTCGATTGAAGAGAGTTTGTACTTTTTGAATCCGCTTAGCTTGGCTAGCTGGACAGTAATGTTGACACCTAAGCCATGAGGGTTCCATTCTGGCGATTGCGACTCGTCCGCATTTGCTGCAGGAGATAGGAGTCTCGACCAGAATCCACTGTCATCCGGACCTCCTCCTCTTCCGCCGCCTCCACCGCCGACTGGACCTCCACCACCGCCACCACCGCCGCTGCCATTGAAGAGGAGTGAGGGAGTGTTGCAGGCTAGGTGGAGGAGGATGCCGGAGGCGGCGGAAATGGCTAGGTTTTTGGTGAGAGAAATTAGGGTTTTGGAGGGGGAGGGTTTAGGGTTTTGGCTGTGTTGGCATCGGATGGTGAGGGGAATGAGGGTGGGGGTGGTTATGGAGTATAGCGAGGATTGTAATTTGCCACTAGGGCTGCGGCTGGGGGTGGATTGGGTTTGACGGACGCCGGGAAGTTTCGCCTTTGCGGCGATCGGCGTCGTCATTTTGGAGATAAGAGAGAGAGAGAGAGAGAGAGAGAGGGAGAGCTCCTTTTTTGGGAGTAAGAGGGCGAGATGTACAAAGAGAGACGGTAGATTACCGAATTGTCCCTCGACACGTCCCGTAATCTACCATGTATCATGTATGAATAGTAGTAAATGACCGTGTCCGAGGGCACGATTTGGGTACGAGGTATCAAAATATTTAATTGCAAGTAGTTCGTATTCTCGACCACGATAATATTTAAAAGTGATAATTTTTTTTAACATAAACTATAATTAAAAAAATTATAGTTTATGTAAATAAAAAA
>JAOTQG010000075.1:0-13346 GCA_025631175.1 Iris virginica
TTCAGTTTACCGGTTTAGGACAAATCTTGTAATTTTTCAAAAAAACTAAATATAACATAAGATTTATAACAAAAATTATTTTTAACATTAATAGCCTATGATTCATAATAAAAATTGAAAAATAGCTCAATTATGTTGTTTGTTTACATAAGACTTAACACAATACAACTTAAAAGTTATAAAATTTATAAGTTTATTACAGTACAATCAAGTATAAGTTAGGATATAATTGTTATTCTAATATACATATAATTAAGAGGGATATATATAAATATATAGAAAATATGAGGGGTTTATCTGAAAATATACATATACATTTGATATCGGTTCAGTTTGGTTTGGTTTGGTTTGAGGTGTCGAAACCGAAAACCGAACCGAACCGTGCGGTTTGAAAATTTATCGAACTGTAATCGAACCGTCGTTGGCCGAAACCAAACCAAACTCATCCGTTTGGTTCGGTCTGGTTTGGTTAGCGGTTTGGGCGGTTTGGACTTACACCCCTTCATACAATCAAGCTGTCCCATAGCGAGATTGTTTCAATAGCAGATTTCATTAGCATAAAGAAGTTCCAGTGCCTTTTTTGTTTACTGGAAATAACACAGCAAATGATTGTTAAGTTTATTTCCTGCTAATGTCATTACAAAAGCAACTGAAAGTGGTATATTCTAAGGATTCCCGGGGAGGTTTTTAGTTGGAGTTTGAGATAAGTATCTAAAAAAGTGACAGAAAGTAGTGTGATGAACAGATGTAGCCCCATCTTTCAACAATTTTTTTTTCTGTAGCACCGTCCAGAGCATACTCTTTATTGCAATTGAGTTCTAGCTGTTTTGAGCCATTATAGAAGTTTAGTGAACAGTACTCGTCAGGTGATGAGAATGCTAATTAGTTGGTGGAATTGCTGGTCAAATGGCTAAGAAGAGATTGTATTGCATGTTCAATCTTAAGTACATGTCAAATTTGATTTTCACTGATAAATGGTATATGAAATAATGCATGCATATTAAATTCAAGCTCACAGCAGGTTACACAGACTTTCTCCTTATCGAAAATGCGCAAATAATAGGAAAAGTAGACAACAGCATATTTGCTTTTCCTGTTTTTGAAATTTAATTCCTTATGTCGCTCCATTCAGGCATGGTTTTGAAGTTTGAAATTCTAATCGTCCTTTTTAAATAAATTTTGAGCTGGAGCATCATCATCGTGACAGTGAAGGTTAACTCTGAAAAACTATAATCAGCTTACTCAAACAAGAATTAGAACGATAAAAGAATTTTGGAAAATTGAAGAGAACAGTTTTTCTATGATATGGAATGTATTTGAGGATCTTTTGGTTTGAACTCCATATAGAATGTATTTGAGGATCTTTTGGTTTGAACTGGTTTAATGTTGTTTGCTTCTGGCCAACTTAAGATGAGCCTTAGTGCTGCACCCTCAGGTGCATATCCAGTACATTTACCTTTCTCTACGCACTCAGGCACTCTATGCAAATGTAAGCTGCGAAAAGGGTACTTTTATAGGGCTTTCTTTGTGTTTTTGCTTGTAGTATTACCTGTATGACAATTTTTGCCACAGCTCTTACCATTTTGCTTATTAAGAACTGTTCCTTTTACATGGAAGGTTTTCCTTTCTCATAGAGGTTTGTTTTCAGATTGCAGTGAAAAGGTTGAAGGTTTGGAGCAACAAAGCAGAGATGGAATTTGCAGTAGAGGTCGAGATATTGGCTCGAGTAAGGCACAATAATCTGCTCAGTTTACGTGGTTATTGTGCAGAAGGGCAGGAGCGTCTAATTGTGTACGATTACATGCCTAACTTGAGCTTGCTCTCTCATCTTCATGGACAACACTCCACCGAGTGTCTTCTTGATTGGAAGAGGCGAATGAATATTGCAATTGGGTCTGCTGAGGGAATCGCGTGAGAACTTTGACCCCTCCTGTCTTTTCTTTTCATGCTCTTTCAAACTAGTACCTGATAAAAAAATTACTGCATTTTCAACTTGGTTCTTGTATATATTAGAAAAATTAAACTGGATAATAAAGTGATATAAAAATGGGCGCTAACGTTCTATTCTATCTTGTCAGCTATCTTCATCACCATGCCACCCCACATATAATTCATAGAGATGTGAAGGCTAGCAATGTTTTGCTTGACGCCGATTTTAAAGCCTTGGTTGCTGATTTTGGATTTGCAAAGCTAATACCTGATGGTGCAACACATGTGACCACACGAGTTAAGGGTACTCTTGGCTACCTTGCCCCAGAGTATGCAATGTTAGGGAAGGCATCAGAGAGTTGTGATGTTTATAGCTTTGGCATTCTTTTGCTCGAGCTTGCTACTGGCAAGAAACCTATTGAGAAGGTAAGCCAAACTGTCAAACGAACTATTACAGATTGGGCTCTGCCACTGGCATGCGCAAGAAAGTTTAGTGAGCTTGCAGACCCTAGGTTGAATGGGCAGTATACAGAAGAAGAGCTGAAAAGAGTGGTATTTGTTGCGCTCATCTGTGCTCACAGTCAACCTGAGAGGAGACCGACAATTATTGAGGTGGTGGAGATGTTAAAGGGAGAGTCAGCAGAGAAATTTGCTGCTCTAGAAAATGATGAACTGTTCAATAGTCCACAGGCGGCAGAATATAATGATGGAACGTCAGCTGCAGATGATAGCTCAGACTTCATTTCGGAGGAGAAAGAACCAAAACAAGAGATTGAAAAGGTTGGTATCTAGGATCAAAGGAGGATAGGACGGCCCCTGTAAAATTTTCGACTGCAGCAGGCTGTATTTTTATTGGCAAGTAATACTGATCATCTGTTTGAATGAATGGTCTGGAGAAAGACTGGCCAATGAGGTCGTAGTGTGGTTTCGCTGTTGAGATTTGTGTGTAGATGTTATTGTTGTATCTTTATAATTTTTAATTTTGGAAATTTATTAAAATATTTGAAAGCATTGTGTGAAATGGTATTGAGGAAGGATTTTTAGCTTTCTTGATGATTTTTGAACTCTTATTCAATGTACCGAAAAGTTGAGCATACCTGTTTTGAAACTGTTGTCAGGTAACTAAGCCACATATTTTGCTGTGTTTTTCTGCAGTGAAAATTTCCTGGAAAACATGTGCTAAGTGTCATGATGATAACCTGTTCATCGTCACGTGAGCATCCTCTTGTGTTTCCCATCTTGTTTCTATACCTCTGGTGTGAAGAACGGAGAAAGCCTACAGACAATTCACGCTTCAGCAGAAGAACGTATGATGCTTGGCATGCAACCTTTTAACCCAGATGTCAAGAAGAATAGTTGGCTCTAATCTAACTCTGATAACTTTTTGTTAATGGTTTGATATTTTTTTGTTAATGATCCGATCATACTCCGAATTTTTTTGAGTTCCGGTGTTCCATTGAGGTCATGAACTTTTTCTTTAGATATGGTCGTCAAAGTGAAATAAGTACGAATAGAAAAGTGATGAAGCCAAAAAGAAAAAATGTCATCAAAGAAGACATAATTGAACTTACAGTTGACGGATTTCCTTTTTCTTTTCTTCCTCGAGATCTTAGGAACGTCAAGTTCCAGAGTTGGTCAGAGTTCAACTATCACCAATTAACGAAAGGAGTGGTCGCTGTAGCCCTCTTGAGAAATTGATGGAAACCAAAAATCATACTCCTATCTCCAATTCATAGAAATAAAATAATCAGCTAAGCATTACATTTCTCAACGTATTGTTCTGTTTCAAAAACGGTATATTCAGGAAGTTGGGCAGGATCCAAGAAGATCACTACTTTATGTTTAATGTCAAAGTTGGTTACTACAACAAATACAAATCACCTTCTTAGAGCCACCAACGGTCTCGACTCCCTACCGATCATCAATGCTGATCTATCTTCAATGAAATCCAAAGAGACTACAATATCATTAAGCTAAACAGGAAAAGCACTATGTACAAAATGTGATGGCTCTGATTATATAAACATCTACTATAGGGAACAACTCATTTCTAAACATATTGTACACTTTGAATAAGTTGTTTACAACAAAGATTTCCTTGGTTACACAAATAACTACAAAATTCCATGATATCCAGAAGCTGACATTACAATGCTCTCATGTAAAAGTGTCCTCCCTGTCCCCCTCAGCAGTCTCGCCCTCCTCCAAATTGCTGAACTCCAAGAAATGGGTTGGCCTGTGATCCTCGTGGTAATACTCCCGCGGCGTCCCAAGCTTTATGCCGAACTTCATACTCACTGTATGCTTCACCCCCATGAAGTTGTAGTTCCAGGGGCCATTATCAGGAACCTGTGGTACACAAGCCACAACATAAAACCAGGTCAACCAACAGGAGTCAAAAATAATGAGCACTTGATAAACCAACTGAAACAAATTACTTTATGAGAGAATCTGAGCATTCATACCATATAAAATCCAAGGAAACGGTCACTGAGGAGCATCTGAACCTTCTCATAATGTGTCGGGAGATAACCATGAGGATTACTTCCAGTGTCCTTGTTAGCACGACCCCACTCGTAACCAGTAGGCGTAAGCTTATATGCAGTCAACGAGCATGATCCAGGAGTGAAACTACAAGTCAGTATAATGCATTTTTCTCCATCCCATTGCTTGTTGTTCTCCAAGATACGAGCATGAGAGGTGAGATCCTGCAAAAACATTTGTGAAGTTAACAGCCAGTAAAAACATGTAAACGAGCATAAATCTAACAAAAGTTTTTTTCCATTTAGCCACGTGATCCTCAACATTGTTGAAGCATGAATCTTAAACCGATGTTACTTGTTGGATTCGTTTTACTACTCAATCCTGATGCATTTTGGCTTTATTTTACTCTTCTTGATGATAATTTGATTTATAATATACTGAGCTTCCAGATTTTATATCAATGAAAGAAACTGATTAAATCAGAAGACTTGATATCAATGAAAGAAACTGATTAAATCAGAAGACTCGAAATGATGGGAATACGAACCTGAGGTGATAATTGAGGAAGCTCATTTGGCTGTGTATGCATCCATCCCAAAGGCTCCAGGTCGTTGAGGAAGTCATGTTCAGGAAGTCCTGAGGGAAGATGCACTTGTTGATGTGTTCCCCACTGTGGTGGCATGGCTATGCAACGAATTTCCTTAACCTGCGGATTGTCTGGAGGACTAACGCCATACAGGTAACCTGCGATCTGAGTTCTCAGGTCGGCTATGCATATGAACTTCTTCAAAATATTTTTTGGCATGATGTATGTATAGCCCGTTTCCTGCACAAATGTAATGCTAAGAATATGTGCAATCACATTTTTATAGGCTGTGAAATTCAAACACGGAAACTTAAATATACCTTTATGTCCTCTGAATTGACGTATATGTGATTTACTCGAAGATATAAGTTCGTAGCTGAAATTGCTCTCACACGCCAGTCAGTCTTGGAACCAAATGCTGCTTGTTCGTATGGACTTGTAGTAGTGACAATGAGTTCATCACCATGCACATTTGTGGTCCTAGTAGTGACTGCAGTTAGCTGACTCGCTTCTTTTGCCTGAAATGAAAACAATTACGTGAGTAACCGAAAACCCTTTTGGTAAGATTGAAAAAAGGAAAAGCTGAAGGAAAGAAATTCTATAATAGAAAAGAATCATCACCTGCTTCTCAATCTCTGCAATCTGTTGCCGCTGTTGAGATGGTGGTGTAATTTCAGCACCAAGTATTATATCACGAATTTCCGATTGTGTCAATGCCGATGTGTTGACATTGTTCTTCTTTGCGTAATCAGACAGTATAAGATCTCTCAGAGCAACCTCAACCTGCAGCATATAAATATTGGTTTCATCGTTCAGATAAAGTATGTGGGGCATAATTTATTGCAAAAGCAAAAATAGTTTGGCATGGTAGGTTGATTTCAGTTTTAAATTGATAACCAGGCATTCTTCAAAACCAAAACGACCTTTTTTCTTCAGCATTGCCAGATATACAGCAAAAAGTAACAGAATGTTTTACATTATTCATTAAACTTTGTACATTACAATTGATTTCAATGCATACAGTAATAACTTCAATTGTTTTTGCTGTATATCTACATTTTCATTTAGGGTGTGCACTTTTTTTGGGAGGGCGGTTATGCCCACATGGATATGTTGAAAAGTTTACCTTCACCCATTCATCATCCGTAAGGGAAGGCCAGATGTGATGAGGCTCCGTGACAATTGTCTTGTCAGGCTTAAGTAACATCTTTGCCTTCTCATTGTTCACATGAAGAGCACGCAGAATCAGAATAAGCCTGGAGAATGCTGTGTAGGATGAAATACTCTTCAACCAATCATCGTATATGTTGAATAAAACCATCTGTGGCTCTGTTGCCTTCAGGATCAGATCACCAAATTTCTCAATCTTTAAGCAAGCCTGGAATGGAAGTTGGAGCTCACTTCCTTTAATGACAATGTTTGGAAAATCAAGCAAGTGAACCTCCAGGGGGTCCAACATTCCTTTACGAGTAACAATGATCTGCTTTGGCTGTTCCTCAACAGGCAAGGACCTAACAAGAGCAGCAACTTCTTCTGCAGTTTTCCACTTGGCCAGCTGACCAAGACGCTTTTGCCCTGCCCACACGCTTGTATGAATTACCTGCAAGCAGTCATATTAGAATGAAATCATGCAAACTGAAACGAACAGACAGTTTAAAATTTACAGATGCTGAAATGAACAAACCTTCAAAAACAGCTGTCCAGTGCGTGGATTGAATATGAAGATCGCACCATTAATAGGCTTTGTTGTAAGGTTACCCTCAAATGTCTTGTGGATTGTCACACGGTACACATTGGTGTCATCAACAAACCAGATGATCTGATTGCTGAATATCTCCCCATAGTTCTGAGAAGACAGATATGGTTCTGTGGGCTCAGAAGAGTACAACTGCAACCCTTTCCTTATCCGCTCCCTCAAAACATATAAAGCTGGATTTGACTGCACATCAACATTATAAACTTATTTTGTACTTAAGCAGAAACCTAATCACAAATAGTAACACATGCAAGAGAAACACACCTTCATAATCTTATTCATGGCCTGAGCAATTAAAGGCTTTGAACCAGGGAACCAGTTTCCAAATGCAGAATGCAAGTTATATGCAAGATCAAGTCCAATCATTACCCCTGCATTTGAAACATTTTACTTTTCGGACTTGCACGGGATCATTGACACTAAAATGCACAAATAAAAGAAATAACATACCAGTTGGAGATGGATAGATAGACATGTTATCAGTGGTGTAGTCCATGAACTTTGCCCGGGTGTACCGTTCAATATCATGCGAGTCATAATCACCCCAACGAAGCTGCACATCTATCCAGTATTTATTGCTTGCTTTTTGATCAAAAACATCCTTCGACTCGGCCACTAGACTGGGCTTTGACATGGGCCACCTATGTGCAGCAAAGAGGAGGATATCCGCACAGGAGCTGTTCATTTTGTAACTCTTTCTGGGATGAATTGTTTCTTTCTGCACCGTTTCTATTTCGAGTGCGTCTAGCTCTTGATCCAAAACTTGGCAAAGATCCATTACTACACTCTCATGAATCTTCTGCCACAAGTGAGCACGAAATATCTGAATGAGAGAAATCTTCAGCGTGGGTATCTTCCCATGCATGAAAATCCCAGTCAAGTCCAGCTGTACTTGGAAACCAACATAAACATTGGCACGATTAATCGTAGGCGACCACCAAAGTGTAAACCTACGATTGGGAATCTGGTTCAAACCAGATCTTTGAGCATTGGTTAGCTTCTTGTACTTCATAGACTCCTCAAAACCCGAGGCTTTCTCCCAAAATAGACCCTCCCATGTGGGGAAGCTGAAAGAAGAAGTAGCCATATTAGTAAATATTGTTCGCAAAAAAAAATAATAATAATAGCATATTAACAGAAGTATTTGCATAGAGATTGCTTTTCAGTAACGCTCTCTTCGTCGTGGTTTATTTGTCCATAGTCATGGAAGCACTCAAATGCTGACAAGTGACTAGTGCTCAAGCGTAATTAAAGAGAGTTCATGAGGAAAAGACATACTATGTTCCTTTGAATAACGTGTGCTCGAGAATTCCTTCAACACCTCCAAGAGCTTGGATCACATCAGTACGATAGTTATTCAAGTTCCAAAGTTTTCCATCGTGCCTCTGATGTGTCCACCAAAATGGATTTTGTTTCAGAACTTGATACTGCTTGAAATCTGTTCTAACCCTCCATCCTTTGTCATATGCAAGCGTATGTCGATCCTTTTGGAACAAGGTGTTGATTCTAGGTATCCCCCGATCCCACGAGTCCTGTGAATGAATGTCCAGATAGTCAGATATCATTGTGTTTATTTCAACATATGTGCAGTTCTGGAGTAAACTCTGAGAAACTGTTGACATGGTGCAATTGCATGACTCAATGACATGAGAGGACAAACAAGTAACATGACATAGATCAACAAAAGGACATGACAGGTTAAACAAGTAGCAAGCCTCAGATTTGAGCAACCTAAATCAATAAAAAGCAAGCTGAAGAAAGAGCAAAAAGATGAAAGAAACTCACTTCCAGATCTTCAAGGGTTAAACGCCTGTTTTGTGACTGAGCTTCCTGCCTCTTCAGAGCATATTCTGCCCAAACCCGTTGTGAATCAATAAACTCACTTTCCCATGGCTGTTGAATAGTAAGACAACCAATAAACAAATGAAGGTAATAAGTAAGAAATACACTATCATAGAATTCTGCCTTAACAATACCTGTATATAACGATAAAGATTTGGAATCAATTGATCTTCTTCATGACTCATTCCACTCCTAAAGTGTGTTACACCAACGTCTGTCTGCTGACTATAGCGGAGATCACTCTGTGGAATCAATATGTGACCCATAGACAACATGCCAAGTCCTCCAATTTCTTTTGGTGTATAGAAAATAACAGGAGGAAACCTGAAAGCACAAAGCCATTGAACATGAAAAAGAGGCAAATAAGTGTACGACGATTTACGCCTTAAACCAGGACCGTACTTTACCTGCTAGGCATTTTCGAATTTAATCCAATCTTGATACGGGTCTGAATTTTGTTTTCACACTTGACCAACAAGTCTAATAGCTCCTGTGTATGCACCGTCGCTTCGCGGAAGTATGTCATTAAACCTTCCAAAAATACATAAAAATCAATTAGGCAGACTTACAACAGGAGGCGTTCAAGCCAAGGACAAGTACTGTAGAGTAACAAGCAGAACCACAAATTATTTACCTATTAGAGCTGTGTTCCATTTGTTGACAATTTTTGTGAATGTTGTTGAACCTGAACTCATCAGAATCTGCCTCACACGATTCTCAAACACTTTCATGTGCTCATCATCAACTCGTAAGAAAGCCACTGCTGTGCGCTCTTTAGTCTGTTCATTCTGCAGATTCCAAACACCATCTCTTGTATTGCTGAACGCCTCCTGAGTCATTCTTATTTTAGGGAGTATACGAACTTCAAATCCACACCTACATGAAAGGATGAGTTTAGGCACTGAAAAGCATAAAACAAACATTGCTAAAATAGAATGTCTATCTTGCTATGCATAATGTTAACAAAAGAACAAAACCATCCAGAAGATAAACTCCAGTGAATTTCTTCCCCCACTTCTCAAAAAGAAAAACAACCTCACAAATGCTTAATGAAAGCAGATGAAAGTCGCCAAAAGTAGAGTGCAAAAGGGTAATAGTGCATACCTCAAGAAGAGAATAGTCATCAACTCGGGTTCGTTCGGATATCGGGATCATCATACGAGTAAATGATTCTCGAGAAAGTAAAAGTGAAGTAAAAGTGAAGTAAAGGAAAGGAAAAGAAAAGGATTGGAAAACAATTTTTCTATACCCGTTTGATTAGTAGGAAAATTTAGTAGGAGACTTTCCCGAAAACGAAATTCCGCTAAATTTGCAGGATGACATTTGCGGGAAAGTGTTTCCTGCAGGAAAATCTCTTGGGGGTGGTTACAAAACTTTCCTGCATCATCCAAACAAGCTTTTTTGCAGGAAAATTTTGTAACTTCCTATTTTTCTTTCCTTTCCTATATTTTACCGCTATCTAAACGAACCCTAAGTTGTGTAGTAGATGACTGTGACTACTATCTGAGCAAATATTTAATATAAATTCCTCTTTCCAGTAAATGGAAAGCATTATATTTGTAGTAATGCAATACCAATGTTCTTTTAAGATTCTCAACACCGTAGTAATGCAATACCAACAATTTTTTTAGTTTCTCAACACTTTAGTGATCTCAAAATGGAACCCGATGAAACCAACTTCTGCTCAACATCTGGGAAGATTGCATAAATATCTCCAATCCACCCCCGTGTAGTCCCTAAATGCAAAAAGGTCTTTCTCCTTTTTGCTTTTCTTCTTTATTTAAAATGGTATTGTTCATGAGGATAAGAGAATTGAGAGGCTTACTCCCACTTTTAACAATTTTGTGAAATAGAGAAGCAATACTAATAAGTATCCAAAATAGAAGGGTGTTGATTGCACGAATCATGCTATAGGGAAATCCAAAAGATGTATGGTGCGAGCATGTGTGAGCCTCAAACTGGAGCGCGTGATACATTCAAAAAGAAGAACAAGAAACAGTAACCGCTATACATACATGCTGAAAAGCAGGTTTGGATTGTCTTTGCTGTAAACAGAAACAAAGCTGTTCTCCCACTCCAGTGTAGTGATACTTCGAGGTAGGCGATTCTTCATGTCCCAGAAAACACTTCGCCCAAGATTTACTGCATTAGGAAAATCACCAGAAGCAGTTAGCATCCTTAAATATCATAAAGAATCTAATAAGTACTACCACATACATGAATCTCATTGATATACTTATGGTTAGAATCAAGAAGCTTACCATCATGCTTCATGAGCCTCATTCTCGCATCTCTTGGCCAGCACTTCTTATTATTATATCCAACCATGTTTTCATTGTTGGGATCAGGATGCTCGGTTAAGTATCTCTGGATAAGGTCTCGAGCCTCTTCATGAGTGAAGCGGAACATGATATGCACTTTATCAATATACCTCGAGTACAACCGAATTGGATGCCGTGTTTCTACCTTGGTGTCCCAGTACGTAATGAACTCATTGGGCATTTGTGGTGGACCAGCAATTTCACTTGCTCGTGTCAAACCAAGGAGTAAAAGATCTAGGACCAGACCATAATACTGGACAACAAAAGAAGCAAATTGAAGGCCTCGTATCAGCCCATATGAGTTTGTGTGACTCATATCCTTATAAGACAACACGACATTGTTCTTTGCTGTGACATAATCAGCAATATTGTGGTCAAGGACCAAACGCAAAAGCCTGCAGAGACATAAGACAAATATCAGTGACTAAATAGCTAAACTTACTCGTACGCAAGAAGCAAAACATGTACATCACACTGACCTGTTAAGCATCGTCAAATCAATCTTCTCAAAGAATTTCTCAAACTTGGTCTGAAGCATCACCACACACTGTCCTTCACTTGTATCCCATATACTCTGCAAATTGTTTATGCCCTGACACCATTTATAAACTAAGAGAGGTGGTGGCTCTGAATCTGCAGGCTTGATCCAATTTGGAAAGAGATGACGCTTGTCACCTTCATACCAAAGATATTGGTCAAGATATGCATCAGTGATCTTCTCCAAAGGCTCGATCTCGTATACTGGAATCAAATAGCTGTACAAATCCATGAACTCAATACCAACCTACAAAAAGTAGGTTCACTCTTTGTTAGTCATCACATCGTGAGCCAAAACATTATAGATATTTAACAAACATTCTCAGACATCATACTTCTTTAAAATCACGTTGTGTAAGCAGATTACGTTTTATACGCGACAAGGCCTCATGTGGATTATCATAAGCTTGTTCAATCAGACCCAGCTCCTCCCTTTGGAGTTGATTTAACCTCACAGCAACACTATAAGATTCCTTCAGCCTCTCAAGAGCAAGAATAAGCAGCTTGGTATCATGCTTGTAAGACAGTGGAGGGAATGGAATGGGGGAAAATTTCCTAGATTCCAACCAATGCACAGTGGTCGTGTAAATAGCCACTGCTTCTTCCGGTGTGACATAAGGGCCATCTTTCAGGTAATTGTGCTGGCGTTCCTGTAAGAAGAAAAGCAAATGGTCGTAAGCAAATATTTCCATAGGACTACCCATTAACCAACCTCCAGGGGAACTGACTTTGAAACACAACCCGCATAATTGACAGGTGGGAAAGTTTGAGAATCATTACCTGCTCCGCCTTCAGCCAAAGACGAGTTAACCTCCCCAGGTTCTTCCTACAGACGGTCTTGTCAACCGTAGCACCCCTTCTAATACGTTCACGGTTGTAATGTGCCACATTTGTCCACCAGTCAGCCTTGGATTTCACATACCGTAGAATCATGTTCTCAATTGGAACTGGTAAACCAGGAACCTTTAAAAATAATGAGAGAGGAGGGTCAGTAACAAAAACCAGGTGCATGCTTGTGTGTGTGGAATTTCAAGTAAACATCTAACAATACCTTCCAAGGAATATTTGCCTTCCAACAGCGCCACGCTTCACTCAAGTGCTGTAAAATGGTTCTAGCTTTATTCTGCTTGATGCCCTCTGCAGTTCAAAGAGGCATGATTAGTTGGGAATGAGAGGAATTCCAAAACTAAAATCATACAAACAGAAAACATGAGTATATGAAACCAAATGATAGTAAAAGAAAGCTAAGAATCACCTGGCATAGCATCAAGAACATCATGCATCACAGCAGCACGAAGCTCCAAGTCGAAGTGGCTTTCAACACGTTGCTTAGTGACAGTCTTGGCCACCCCTTTGGAATGGCGCCCCTCAAATTGTCGAGCAAGTAAATTTCCTAGCCACCGTTCCAAAAGAGGCACTATGCCACGGAGGAAGAACAACCACACCCTCCACATAGGTGCCCAGAAACCACATCCGGGTCCTTTACCAACCGGCCCTGTATTGAATCTGTAATAAATCAAATGCTTCAAATCCTTGCACATTCGAATCTGTCTCATCAGACGATACTTGTAACGGTACATGCCAGTCAACTGGCCGACATGTGAAAATGTATATTGCAGGCCATCAGCCAACTGGAAGGCATCCACATTCCCCAATCGAAACTGTATATTAGCATCAACAACCAGCTTTGTCAAACGCAAAATTTCACGGCATAGATGAAAAGCATTGCCAAACCTCGACTTCTTCCGCTCTTTTGTCGTAAGAGTCTTTACGGGCTTCAAGTTGAAGTTATAATCCAAGTGAAGATAATTAAGATTTTTCCTATGGATCAACAGATTGAGCATGTTATACCCTTGCTTGCAAACTTGCAGACCAGCCTCGGCCCAATCAA
>JAOTQG010000079.1:0-10667 GCA_025631175.1 Iris virginica
GTGTTTAAAGCATATTTACTCCAACTTCAGGAAAGAGCATAGAGGGAATGCCCTTAAAAGTGCATTGTTTAAGACAGGTAGAGCAACAAACATGGCTTATTTTTAGAGGGTTGCAAAAGAGTTTGAGAAACTTAACCTCGAGGCATATAATTGGGTTTTTGCAAAAGATCCTAAGCACTGGTGCAAGACATTCTGAAGTGGGGTTGTAAAGTCAGACATTTCAATGAACAACCATTGTGAGTCCTTTAATGGTTACATTATGTCTGCTAGGGATAGAGCAATTATTAGTTTGCTGGAAACAATTAGGAACTTGCTAATGAAGAGGATACAAAAGAAGATAACAGAAATTGCCAAACGTGGAGGGCCTTTATGTCCTGAAATTCAAAAGAAGTTTGAGAAAATAAAGAAGGATGCTATAGGGTTCATAACAACCTGAAATGGGAAAAACTTGTACCAAGTGAGGGGGCCATGGGGTGAACAGATGACAGTGTCTTTGACTGGGAGGCATTGCAGTTGTGGCTTATGGAATTTAACTGGAATTCCATGCAAACATGCCATCTCTGCAATTTATGAGGAAGGCTGTCATGGAGGAAATGGTATACCTGAGGAATGGGTACATGGATACTACTCTTTGCAGATGCAAGAAAAGATTTATGAGCACTGCATCAATCCCATCAATGGGGTACAAATGTGGGAGGTACAGGGTTGCATTCCAATTGTACCACCTAATGTCAAAGCACAATCTGGGAGGCCTAGGAAAAACAGAATAAGAGGAAAAGATGAACCAGTTAAACCAAGTGAAAAAAACATGAGAAGAATAACTTGTCAGGGGTGTGGTAATACTGGCCATAACTTGAGAGGTTGCAAAGGTCATGGTGCACCAATATCTCAAAGAAATAATACACAGGGGAAATTATCAACTAACACCTTTATATGAGAGGAATTTTCATATGAAATAAATATACTCAAGGCTGACTATATTGTTCATTCATGCAGGAATCAAGTCATAGAAATGAATATGCTTCAAATGGACCTAATGATACCTTGGTAGTAAATAATTAGTCTCATATATTAACTGTCTACATGTTTACTGTTTCAGAAACTTCACAAGGTGTCTAACTTTATTTTATGTCTAATGTCTGCTTAATTCAGGCTTCCCAAAATTCAATGGCTGGCAGAGGAGGAAGGGGAACAGTTACAGGGAGAGGAAGGGGAAGGGGAAGGGGGAGGGGGAGATCAAGTTCCCAACCTACAAGAGCCTCTTCTCAACCCCATGTTTCTAATCCAAGCCACAACACAAGAAAGAAACTAAAGAAAACATATGTTGATATGTAGGACATAGTGTAAGATCAAAGTAACTGTTAGTGCATGTTTTGTGCAGAAAATCAAAGACCAAATTTTTTTGGGACAGGGCATTTGCTCCAAAGTTAGTGCCACAGTTTTTGCATCAAGTGGCCTTGATCTTGGAAGGAACTGTTAGTGCATGTTGTTACAGTTCTTCGTAAAGACAGAGATTGAATGTTTTTGGAAAGTTGTGTTGTTTGAACACATTGAAACCATTAGAATTAATGGAAGTAACTGTTTCTTTTCTTTGCACTATTTGGTGGTTTGAAGAACTGTTTGTGCATGTAGTGTAATTGACCATGCCAATTTGGAAAAGACTGATGGTTTGGAAAGTTGTGTTGTTTGAACACATTGAAACTGTGTCATGACTGAATGTGGATGATTCTTATTTGCATTCTTTGGCCATGCCATTTTGGAAACGACACAACCTTTGGAATATGTAACTGTTTCGTATATATATACAGTTATGGAATGCAGTGATGAACGGTCTCATTGCACTATATATACACCCAACGTATTACTCATTATGCATTCAACTTAGTATTATGTCTTCATCATCAGGATATGAAGAAGAATACTCAGACCTTAGTGATGGAGAGTTTGATGAACGGGCAAAGGTTTATGAGCAAGACCTACGAATCAACCGAACCAAAGTTCTACATGATGCCTCTACAAATGTTAAGGAACCTTTTAAATGTCCATACCCTCCTTGCACCGGCCGCAAGCTACAAATGCGCGACTATGTTTCCATCCGCCAACATGCTCAAGGGGTTGCGAAATCTCACAAGTACAAACTGATTGAGAGGCTGCAACGCGAAGGTTTGTACAACTACTTGCTCAAGGATCTGGCACATATGGAGCCTCCTAAGAAATGTAAGGAGGATCGTTTCCAATGGAAGTGTAAAGAGGACGACGGCGGCAGTGGCAGTGGAAAGGGTGGCAAGGGTGGCATTGGGAGTACTGGAAGTGGCAGTGGCGTTGCTAATGAAGTGTATTTCTAAGTTTGTGGGTGTCTAGCTTGGTGTCCGGTGCATGTTTCGCTGCCTTTATCGGCAGCAATAATAAAGTGTGGTTTTATATTTCTTATGAAATTGTAACTGGTTTGTGTACTGTTTTTTATGATTAAATGCAAGGGTTATTTATTTCTTATGCTACTCATACTCATTTCATATTTCACTTCTTCATTTCATAATCAAAAAGTTACATCCAAAAGTCATTGAACACTAATTCAATGGATACAATTTCAAACAATGTAAACCCTAGCCAAAAGATAATTCAACCAGAACATATTTCCTAAACCAAACAGTCTTTTAATCCTTATTCAACCAGCACCAAATCGTAATGATCCAAGATATCAGTAACCCCAACAACATCCACTTAATTCTTCCCTTCTGATGTTCAATTTCGCTCTCTTGTTTGTTCAACCTTTGAATTAGCCCTAGAATCACATGTACAGCTCTAGGGCACATAGGTGGATCCAACCACAGGAAGTATCCACAACCATGATTCTGCATATTAAAAAACACAACTTTGAATGAAGAAATAAATAAATTCTAAAAACATTTATTGAAAAAATCTGGAAAAAATAGTGCTTACTCTTCCTCTTGCACAAGTGAAGAACCTTCTTCCCGAATTTGTGTTGGTCCAGCTGGTTGTCAACAATGGTGAAATACCACAATAACAGTTGAAAACCATTCGGATTTCAAAAACTCGAGATGACTTGGACTCTTTCTCTGACCCTTACTTGCGACTTCGGATGCTTACTTCCCGCAGTCTTCACCTTCGATTTCCAAGCATGGAATCAATTTCCAAGTCTTCACCTTCGATTGCCCTGAAAGTCTCAACCGTCTAGAACCCTAAATTTGAAGGGACTTCACCGTTCCTTTTCTAATTGGAATATAAATGGCCCTCGATTCATAGATCTGGGTTAGAAGGGTGATTAAGTGTGTGTTGGGTTAGCCTATTTTCCGGATAAAATAATTGATAATCATGGATTACAGTAATAGCCAGTCACGTGCCTTGCACATGCCATTTAACGAAGGATTTAACACCGATTTGACGGCAGGGACCATTTATGGTACAATTTCACGAACTTGAACAATTTGTAGAGCGTTTTTAAGTTCAGGGACTACCCATAGAATCGAAAAAAGTTCAGGGACCATTTATGAAGTTGTCCCTAAATAAAATTTATAAGATCAAAATATGTTGTTGATCATAACAATAAATAAATATTATTAAATTGAAAATAAAATGTCAAATACAAATTATGTTCAGTAAAATTATAAGATCAAACCCGAGAAGACAGAAATCGAGCCAAGTTTGGCCATTCATTTTCACATTCAATCCGACCCGACTAAAATCCAACCGAGATGATTAAAATTGATGATAGCTCAACTCGAGTTCGACTATATCCGACTCGATTCAACTTGTTCACGATCACACCTCTACTCAATACCACAATAGAGTTCATGAACCCCTTAAAACATCCTAAGATGGTTCAAATCTAGCTCTTCAAACTCAATACACTAGTGTAGTCTTTTTTTTCTTGGACAAACTGCGAAAATGGTCCTAGAACTCAAAAAATATTTGAGAAAAAAATCCTTAAACTTAAAATTGCTCAATTTTGGTCCTTATACTGAAAAAATTAAGCATAATTAGTCCTAAAATATAATTTCGATCCAATTAAATTTGAAATAAAAATTAACATGCATAATACTTGCTAATAACGAGACAAAAAATATCAGATTCACTGATTTTTTTTTTCTTTTTTTTACTTATTCTTCTTGAAGAGAATGACGAAAATAAGTTAATTTGGAACGTTTTTATTTTCATTTCTTTTTCAAATTTAATTGGAGCAAAATTAAAGTTAAGGACCAATTACGCTTCATTTTTTTAGTATAGGAACCAAAATTGAGCAATTTTAAGTATAAGAACTTTTTCCCAAATACTTTTTGAGTTCAAGGACCATTTATGCAATTTGCCCTTTTTTCTTTTCAAACGTTCCTCAAACAGTACAGGTATCTATAAGAATTCTCAAACATAACAGTGGCAAACTATATATATGCTTTGTAGTCCCTCGTTAAAGAACCGTCCAATTTCTCAAGCTCCCATAGAAAATTCACGGATACACTCCAAATTAGAAAACTATTACAGGATATTCAGCGACAGTGTTCTTTTGAAACTGCACGTTCACTCCAACCAGCATACATGCAAAAAGCACACAACCCTTTTGCCAAATACCAAAACAAAAGTGTAATAAAGTATATACATTGCCACATTGGTTACCAAATACCCATTGAAACCTCCAAACTAATGTATTTACTACAAGGTCAAATATATGCAAACATGTGTATATGTCTTTAATAGCCACACAACATCTTGTTCTGTGTTCACACCCATTTACATGCACCATATGTACAAGCATTTGTTCAAGGTTACACAAACATCATAGTACTACACAAGTGCATCACCATACTAAAGTACTCGAGGTAGAAAGTCCAGATGATCCACCAAGTTTAATGCATGGTTTATCTGCATGTGATACAACAAAATATACGATAATGTATGTCAATTATACGTTCGAAGAATTTAACACTTTACTTGCCCCTTCTCTATTCCAATACCTCTCACGTTATCCTAATTTTGGTAAGGAACTAACCCACTTGATATCCTAATTTCCCTGTAAGTTTATTCTAATTTTGGCTAGGAAGGTACCATACACAAGTGGGTTTTAATTTAACCAACGGTCATTTCCGAGAGACTTAGTGTATTTGATAGAAACTTGTCAGCTCGGGCCCGTAGCATCAATTTTTCTTTACCTAACGAGTTGGGGTTGGGGAAGATGGGTAAGCCTGCGCTTTTCGCTGGCCGGTTCATGAATAGTTGTTACTCGAATGCGAAGGGTATTCTTTCTCGTCGGTGATATATGACTTATTAAATACTAACTTCATTGATTCCTCTCATGATATAACTATGGCTTTAGGGAGCTCTTATTCAATGTTTGATTGAAGTATCACACTTTGAGCCAAAGTAGTTAAGTGGAAAAGCAGATCCTGCAGTTACCAACGTTGGAGCCTATTGCTTATGTACCTAATTCTTTGAGCAGGAAATAATAAGTACTAGGATCGGTTCGATTGGAAAGGTTAGGTGAAATAGCTGCTGATCGGAATGGAATTGACTTTCGTTACTACGATGGAGCTTCAGATGGAGCAAAAAACAGGGAAATTCTTCCTATCCCCATTCATTCAGTTGAGGATCACGAGTCTCTTTATGAGAAATCCACTTCTTAGGGTGAGTAGCCTAGTTTATATCCCTATCTTGAGAATCTTTCCCAGCTCAGCTAACTAAGAGCGGCTTGATCCATTAACTAGAAGAGTTTGGAATGAAAGCACTTCCGAAACTTTCCCTCAACGTATTGTGCCCTTAGCCTTCTGCAAGTCAACTTCAAAGTTCAATGACATAATTGACTACCGACGAAGATAGGAAAGAAGGGTCACCGAAGGCTTTACGCTAGGGAGAGAGATCACTGGCTTTCGTCCTTGAGTGGAAAGTGAGGGGAGGTTGGTTCTTTTTGACTAAGAAAGAGTGGGATGCAAAATGGGACCGTCGGGAAGGCCCACTATCAATACCAGAATATGGAAGAAGAGTAGAGTAGGGCCAGAGAGAGGGGAAAAATATCGAAAGTCTTCCTTTCTCCTTTCTTATAACAACCACTTCATACTTATAAGGGAAGCAGGTTGTCGCTCTTTCGCGCATCTATTTTAGATATACGACACCTTCCCTCTTTCTTATAAGATCAATGTGCATTCCTGCAGTTTCTTAATGATAACCGAAGCATCGACTAGCCTATTATCTGCTTGCTTTACTAGGGAGAAGTTCCACATTCATTACAGCAATTTCTCATAGCAATTCATTATAACAATTCATTATAGCAATTTCTCGCAGCAACTTCATGTATATTATACAGCATGTTTCTTAGTCAATTCCATTCCTTCGTTGTCACACAACTCTAGTTCGGAGACTAGCCCAACAAAGCGATCGCCCTATTTAGTCCACTGTATTAGAGCCAGCCAGAGGAAGTACTATCTCAAGTCGAATAATCCTTTGGCCAAACAGATTCCCACGAAAGTTATCTTTCTCAATGAGGCGTTAATGAAACTTTTCACAGACATCTTCCCCAAAAGTCCCAACTAAAACAAATATTTAGTAATAATTAGTAATATTATTATCAACTAATCAGAATACTAGATTCTTAGACCGTGGTATTTGATTCGCCAAATACTTGATTATTAGACTGGGGTATTTGATTTCCCAAATACATTATTATTATATACGCTTTCCTCTAGATGGCGCAACCGACTTCTTAGTTTTTACTTTTGTGAATCGAAAGTTATATAAACTCAATTCTTTTTTGAAGGCCTCACTGCTTCCAATTCGAAATAAAGCCTATAATGAGTGATCTTTCCCTCACCGAATCTAGCTCTGAGGATCTGGTTACTAAGACTCAGAAAGGGCATTTTTAACGTCAGAAAAAGGTCTCTACTCTCTTTGGGCAAAATTATAGAATTACAGAAGAAGTAGAGGCGTACTATCTACCAAAGAACCCAAAGAAGAAAGTATTCTCATTCGAGAAATTCCTCACTGCCCTCTCTTCTGATTCTGAACCCCAAGCCCAATGAAATGAAGACCAACTTCTCATGCCGGAGTCCACAGCCCTCGGAAGCTAGCGATTGGGTTCTGTCTAAAGTCAACCGGAAAAGAACTAGAGACGACTGGATTTCATGAGTATCCACTCAACCATAAATGAAAGCTGCAAGCCAGAGGACCTAGAACCTTACCTGCCCGCCGCCCCATAACAACCTATCCTCAGCTCTTGCGCTACGCCTTGCCTTGGAAAAAGCTCCAACTTCTTCTATTCCAATTGAGCCTACCTACTCCATGCAAAAACTTTTGATAGAATCAAGCACACGGGGGAGAGCTCCTTCATTCCCTTAGGCTCGTTCCATTTATTGAACAGGGTTCTATGGTAGGTCCGTGACCCCTGGATGCCGAAGGCGTCCTTGAGGTGATCTCGTAATTCCTACGGGGTGGAGATGATGGGGTCGGTCCATGGATTTTCCTTCCTTTTGCCGCAGTTAGGATTTCTACTCTTGAATCTCCTTTCCCGCTATAAAAGCTAGGAATCGATCCCTCAAAAGAAGGGTTCAGAAGTACCAGTTTTGTTGCTTTGGCATATATAAAATAACAGAAGAGGCTTCTAATAAGCAGTGGACCCTAGTCCCATCCGTACGTTCGAAGAATTTAACACTTTACTTGCCCCTTCTCTATTCCAATACCTCACACGTTATCCTAATTTTGGTAAGGAACTAACCCACTTGATATCCTAATTTACCTGTAAGTTTATTCTAATTTTGGCTAGGAAGTTACCATACACAAGGGGGTTTTAATTTAACCAACGGTCATTTCCAAGAGAAATCAAACATTGAATTTGAAGTCCCCAAACGAAAATTAACATTCTTCCCCATCTATTTTTATCTTCCTAGTTAATGTAACAACTTGCTGGACGAAATTCAGCAATTCCAACAAATTTCACTTCAAGATTCATATCAAGCTCTAACAATGAAAATTTGGATCTGAATATATGATCATGGAAAATAGAAGATATGGAAATGAAGAGACGAGAAGAGAAGAGAGGAGAATCGAACCTGAATACTGTCTCCACTCAAGTGATTGCAGTACTGATGAAACAGCACTATTTAAGCTCAGCATATCTGGTCGTCCCAGTATGAAAAGATGTTTTCTTTGTTCTGAACTCACCAGAAAATGAAAGAAATGCTTCTGAGATTGTGTTGTATATGAACCCTCCCGGCTTATCATTTGTTATTTTATGTTGTTTTTCTTGACTGCAAGTTTGAGTCATCACTCATCACTTCACTCCACATTCTACTTGTTCCACTTTCATGCTCCTGGTGTTAATTCATATGTGATACTGATCCTTCACATGGCACCTCCCCAGATATGATGCAAAAGAATTTCAACTAGTCTTGTTGCCTATGGACCAAATATTTACCAACATGAAAAATGACTCAAGTCCTCTGTGATGAATATCTAGTAGTATCAGATAGCGAAACTAGAAAGTGTTGCCTTGCCTTGGTAACTAGTAAGTCGTTTGGATGGAGCTTCATGTGTACTCAGCTCTTGTTGAAATCCACCAAAGGTTGTACAGTGAACACACTATTCTTGAATCTTGATTGAAGGTCTACACTTAACAAGTTCCTTTGCATTTCTGGAAAAGTACATTAGTTGCTTCAGCTCTCTGCTGCGGAGAAGTTCCTCCATGAGATTGATGTCGATTACTGCCAGAATTCGGTAATGTCACAAAGTGGGAGCCAGAGACCATCATATCACATAGTTTTTGTGACATATCACTCAATCCCTGTTCCTCTAGATAATCTCTCACTTTTTGATATGTAATGTACCAAGGAACAATTCCTCCCTGAACCATGTCCTCAATTTCTCTGAATGCCTCATCAAATCTATGCATTTTGCAGAGCAAATGAGTCAGTCTGTTATGACTAGTCGAGTCCAGATTGCATCCTCTGGCTCTCATCTCCTGGATTACTCGCATTGCCAGGCTCAATCTCTCCTGTTCACATAACATTTTTAATATCAGACGGTAAGTGAAACCATCTGGGATGTGCCCAGACTCAATCATCTTATTGTACAGGTTTAGCCCTTCTTCAGTTTTCCCATATTTTTTGAAGTGCCAAAAGAAAAAATTATAAGTTGTAGAAGTTGGCACACATCCTCTACTGCTCATCATCTTGAGGATCTTACTAGCCCCAACAAGGTCCCCTGCCTTGCAAAAGCCCTTTACAAGAGAATTATATGTGGAGACATCAGGACCTGGTTCTGAAACTGTAAAACGTTCCAGCATCCCTAATGCCTCCTTCAACCTCCCTTCTTCCCCTAATGCATCAATAACCAGGTTATAGACCATGATATTTGGGCCTATTCCTTCTCGTGTCATCTCACTAACCAATTCTAGTGCCACCTCTACACGGTGCATTCTGCAATACCCTTCCACAAGGATGCCATAAGTTACATGACTAGGCTTTACAATCTCCTTTCTCATCAGCACCCAAAGCTGTTCGGCCTTTTCGCATTTTCTTGCTCGAAACCAACCATTCAACAATATATTATAAACCCTTTCTGATGCAACCCAACATGGCTCAAGTCTCCTTTTCCTATCAAGATAATCTGATGCCGATCTAACACGCCCCTCCTTACATAAAGAGCTTAATAAGATCTCAAACAAATTCATATTTAAGTTTGAATCACGAATTAAGTCTAAATTAGAAGCATATTCGTATGTCTGAATCGCGGGTAGAACCATACCTAAACACCACAAAAGAAACGATCATTGGTTAAGCAATAAAGTAAGCTAACTTGCATTTAAATTGGCTTAAGCATTAGCACATAGAAAATATAACACAATTTTTAAATGTATTGGTTACCTCAATCAGGATGAAATGGAATGGAATGTGTAGAGGGTACTGCATTAACTTAAGTCACACAGCTAAGACACTTGACGGATCTCAAAGGACGGGTGGATACATGAGCAGTACCATCAACACTCAGTTTTGAAGTCCAAATGGTGGTATCTTGTTCGTGGAGGAAACCCTTAAAGAAAATGCTTCAAGATACTTGAAGATGCATTCTGGGCGTTTCTGTAGCCAAACGAGGAATTCTCTCACGAGAATACAGAAGTTAGGGTTAGGAAGCTTTTTCACATCGTAAACACAACTTCTAGGGTTTTTGCTAGCAAAGCCATGAACTAATCTCCACATTCTAGGAGTTGGAGGTAAATCTTACTTAATGATTATGCAATATTATTAATACTTCCAAGTTCAAGGCTTTGGAAGGTCACTTACCTGATGACGCGTTTGGCTACATCCCTCCTAGGGTGGCAAATATCCGAAACCCGATCCGAACCCGAGGGTAACCCGCTCCGAAAATCCCGATTTTCTCATATTTTTTAAGAACCCGATCGGGGCCGGATTTAAGGTTTGGCCCGCCCCGCCCCGATATGTTAATGAACCGTTTTTTTAATAGGTATAATATATATATATATATATATATATACACACACACTAAAGGACATTTAATTCACAAGAAGAAACCCTTTTTGTCACAGAAGCCCACTCCTTCGTCTCCCTCCCAGTTCTTCGATTTCACGCCACTCCTCTGTCTCCCTCCAGGTGCGCTCAACACTCCTCCATCTTCCTAAAGATTTTCATTGGCTTCTACGAAGCTAGCAGCAT
>JAOTQG010000081.1:0-11321 GCA_025631175.1 Iris virginica
TGCACATATAGGACAAATACTCTCCTTACCACTTCTTTTTTCTCACTCGGCAAATATTTGAGGTCTTTATACCTATTACTTGATTGATTAAGAGAACAGTTTAAAATCACTTCTATTTCCAAAGAAGATTTCTTTAGAAAGAGGAATCCTTCCAGTAGTATCGGCCATTCCATTTGTGCTTTCAGCAAGTAGGCGACGCGAATCTTTCAATCGGATACCAATTGCTTGGATGCGTTTGAAGCCCCGAGATGACTTGCAGAAAAAAAGCTTTCTAGGTTTGTCTTCTGTCTCCGTAACAAATGGTCCATTTATTGATGGGCGAACGACGGGAATTGAACCCGCGCGTGGTGGATTCACAATCCACTGCCTTGATCCACTTGGCTACATCCGCCCTGCGAATCGGTTTTACATAGAAGCAAAAAAATGTTATTCTAACTTGTTTTTTCTAGTAAAAAAAAACAACTTCAAACAAGCCTTGAGGTTTTCCTTTACCTTGTTCTTTGGCGTTGGGACTTGAGGTACTTGACTTGGACCGATTTGCCAGCTGGTAGGACTTGGGGTCTTTTGGCTCGCTGTGGGATTGTGAGAGAAGAACTATCTTAGTGAGTGACCTTGTAGGCCTATTCTTCCCTTGGTGGGAAAGCATTACTGAACTCCACTTTGCTTTTCCCATCCAGTATTACCTTGACAATCCCCTTACCAGGCAAGTTAGCCATCAATAGTAGTTGGAAGAATGAAATCAGTTGCTTCTCCTTTCATACTTTCAATCTATCTTTTCCTTCTGGTTGCTGACTCACCATACTTTAGGATAGGTTCAAACTGATAGGCTAGCCTAATATGAATGACAAAAATAGTCAATCAAAGACCAATGAAGAAAGAAATGGGCACTAAGCCAAAAGGCTAGCGATGTCACCTCCAGCGGGGAATGAAATTGATTCATTTAAGCCACTATTCTCAGTCTCTGGCACAGCTTGAATTGCGCTATCTCCCATACCAGGGCCAGTCTTGATCGAATAGGAAGATAGGAATAGATGTGAAATCTTGCACAAAAACTGAATCAATGGGGTAAACCTTCTTTGGCCGGTAATGGCGGATTCTTCCCTTTTTGATTGGTAAGATCTTCGGAAGGCGGGGGTCAAGTATGTCGGCGACAGCGCTTTTGTCCCTTTTTATCTGCTTCTTTGGGCAATGGGCCAGGACTAAGCGTATTCAGATATAACATTTCGTGCTCAATCGATAGCTCTAAGAAACTGAGATGTCCACCTCTCTTCGTTCGAGCCAGTATCTCCCTCTCTCTTCGGGCGTTCACTCAATCATAGCATCTCTCTTGATTTCATTACTAGGCGATTACGACCGGGAACCACTCTCAGAAACTTTCCTTGATCCTCAACCGATTCTTGAACCAAACACTATCTAAATCGTAGTGAGTGAGGAGAACAGGGGGCAGGCACAGCATTCCTTGGCTTCGAGGCGCTCGCTCAATCATCAATACCACTCAATCATTATTCTATGTGAATAGGTCGTATGTTATCAATGTCCGACCCCGAAGCGGGACCTCTTGAATCCTTGGGATTGCTTCTTTGTGATCTTCCTCAACTGCCGACTCGGCTTTTCTGAGCCTTCTTGCTCATACCTGCTCGGGTTCTTCCTTTGGGGCTACGACTGACCAATCGGCGGTCTCCTAATTTGCTTTCAAGTCTGGTCCTCCTGTCTTTCTTTTCACTGAGATTGCCTTCTGGGCGAAGTAAGTACGATCTTTCAAGTATGACTTTTCCACCTCTTCTACTTTGGCCAACCACATATATGGTAAACCTTCCCACCCATTCATATTCACCCGGTTCACTTCTAACTGAAGCTATTCTTCTTTTCCACCTGGGATCTGTTCAACTCGACAGATTCTGCTTATTCTTATACCTTCTTAGGGCCTTTTACCCGTTCACTCTGCTTTCTAGGTTTAGAGCCCCAATGGTCTCAGTTCTTCGGTCAAGGATTTCTCCTTCCTTGGGAGGAAATGAACTCTTTAAAGAATGGATCGAAGAGCGGGCAGCTAACCTTGCTAGGCTTCTTCTTTGTCCGTCGGGTGGGATATCAGCCTCTCTTTTATGCCAAACCAATCGTTCTCAGTAAGGAAGTTGGCCATTGAAGGCCTTTGAGCTGATCCTCTGTATAATATTCTCATCCAGAGTGTGATCATATAGCTTTGGCTGTTCTATCTTAGCTTGTTGAAAGTCTTGACTTTCTTCAGTCCTATCTGTAGCCATATCCTTGTTCATCATCTCCTTCCCTTCTTCCCCTTTCTAGAAGACGGGGGGTATAGAGCTTTGAATAGCCATATCATGAGGAAATTCTCCGGTGGAGCACTCACTGAAATGTGGCGAACTCTTTGATACCTCACCGTTCCTAAAAGCTTCCTGTAAGACAGCAGCTAATAAAGCAAGCGGACATTTCATTCAAGAAAAGCCACTGACTGGGCCTTAAGCTGACTATTATCTAGACCGTTCTCACTTCTAGGCTCGATTACTCGCTAGGCATTTTAGGCTGATGCCCTATCTTTCTTATGGTTCTCTAACACTCCTATCTGTGAAAACTAACTATTTGAAGTGCTCGAATCAATGAAGTATCTACTCGACGGATAGATAAAGAGTTCTGCCAGCACCCTGAAAGCTATGAAAGTGAAGTGGCCGACAAGCTATATATATCTTTCTTTGTTGACCGGAATTCAATTCATTCTATTACTCTTGGTGCCAACCTTGGCAGTGAAATCAATGTCGTCTAGAAATGTCATCTCAAAACCATCGATCCTAGTTCTCAATTACATCGAGCCTCGTTCCGATAAAAGTTGAGATTCGTCCTTTCGAGGATCAGTCAAGGAAGGACTAGTCGAGATAAAGGGACACTTTCATTGTCTATAAAGGGAAAGGGCAAAGAAACTCCAACGACTGACTCTGGTTATAGGGATGTGACAGAATTCCCTGCGAGAAATCCTCCCTTATAGTGGCTTAACTTTTTTGGCTGGATGCCCTTTTTCTCCAACACTAGATGCACTTGATCTAGTCCTCCCTTGGCTCTGCAAGACCTAGCTTGGAAAGAAAATCAATCTATAACTGGCTTACTTGCGGACTTAACAATGGGCATTAGGAGCACTTCTACAAATAGGTAGATTTGAAGATCCCCAAAGCCTGTCAGCATGGTTCAAAGCAAATGAGATAGAATAAGATGTCATCTCATGCCCTCTTTGAATGGCTTGTTCAAGAAGGGATTGTTAGAAAGAAAAGCTCTTGGCGAATCCTTCATTCCGAAGAATAGCCCTCTTTCGTACCCGGGCGTAATCCTCTTTGAGGAATAGAATAGGCAAAAACATAGTACCTTCATTCTAATCTTTAGGGGACCCTTCTCAACTATACGAGACCACCAGACGCACCTTGGTACTTCCATCGGCCAATCCGGGCTAGTAGAGCAAAGAGAGCCAAAAAAAGGTGAGCATCCCACAGTTCGCTAACGTTCACTTGTACCGGCTCTTTTTAAAGAAAAAACACTGTATTAGTGTATATCCCACGCTTTGGTACTATCAGTAGTTGGAATCATCCACTTTATCGATCTCGGCGGGTCAGCTCCTCTTTTATATAAGAAGTTTGTTGACCTCTTTTTAACTCTTTCCCGCGCTGAGTATCTCGGATTCGTATAAATAGTTTGTCAAAAGCCGGAGCTAGCCTTACTGATTTTGTTCCCTCAATTTCAATGACTTTCTCAAAAAGATAGGTAATTTCCGGGTAAGCATCCGGGTAGGTTGTGGATTGAGACCAAATATCTAGCTTTATTCAATGTTTTGCCTTGTTTTCCTCGAATTGATAAAAAATTTCTCGGGGTTTGACTCTTTTTTAGTGATTTTGTCGATCAATCATAGCTCGATCTCATAATCACATATTTAGGAACTTCTCCTTTTTACCCGGCGAAAGCAAGGGCCCTTGGAGTCTCTTTGTCTAAGCATTTTTTGTAAAAACCCGAGAATTTTGTTATCAAAGTGATTGAGATCAATAATGACAGAAAGTACATCTAGTTGTATGCTTAACACACGTTCCTCTATTTCTGTTTATCGACAAGTGTAGCTCACAAAATGAGTAGGTACCAAATAGTCATCTCGGGAATATCATATATAGTATGTTCCAGAGCAATTCCTACTCCTTTTTCTTGAGCCTCAAAGGGACCGAAAGAAGATCTCACTGTTCGCATTAAAAGCCTAGATTCTTACCTCTTTCTTTTTGAACTAGTGAAGGATGACCGGGTGGTTATCCGGAACGATAGGCTAGGGCTGGTTTGAGAAGGCACCGATGCTAGTATTTCAATTTCTATCTTTCCGAACCCTGATCTTCTTTCTTTGGGTACCCCTTGTTTTCTTTCTTAGGAGGTGAAGTGAGCCCCATTAAATAGGGTCTTTCTAGGACCGGGTGGGAGAGTACTTTAACTTAATAAGTCAGTGTTGCGAGGCTGAGCTAGTCCTTCTTAGATCAAATCTCCTCTTTCTTAGGTTAGCCCCTCGAACCACCTTTTCTAAGCCTGTTTAGGAACTAAAATAGAGATGAACCATGAGCTCTCGCAGCCTATCAAAAGGGATCGTCCTTACAAGAGATCAAATAGATTCTTTCCTTGGTTCTGGTACTGTTCTCGGTTTCTGGTTGATAGTTCTGTTTTCCGGGTTTAGGTATTTCCCTAAATAAGAGAGGGATGTTCCAAAGATTAATTAGAACTAGACTAGTAAGAATAACAAATATTCTCAATTTAAAAGCCTCCTTGCCATAGTAAGATCACATCTTGTCCTAAAATAGGATGTCACAGCAAGAGGAGTCATAAAGAAGATCTTTTCCATCCGCCAGGGAGAGAGATGGAAAGAAAGCATCCCCGGTTTACTAAGGGAAATGAAAAAGATTGTACTTTTGACCCTTTATAATGAGAGCACAGATAAAAAAAGATCTATTTTTCTTCTCGCATTAAAATATTTTAGAGGGAAAGATAAATTTATATACTTTTACCCCTATGTGAGTATAAAAAATCTCTATTTTAGAATCGCATTAATTATTTAACGAGGGAAAGAAAAAAAGTAAGCTTTTGACCCATAGTGAGTATAAAAGTTGATAGATCTTTGTCCTAAACTTGCTAATCGTTACGGCTCCTGCTGGGGAGCCTACACTTGACCGGAACGACCCGAAGTGACTCGACTTCAAGGAGAGGAACGCAGGGGAGTATATGTAGCCGAAGGCTCTAGGAAAGGTTCAGGCAAAGAGATATTTCAAGTATTGTAATCCGGATGTCCGTTCTCTATCGTGTTCTGGCTTCAGTACTGCTCATTCCATCGTTAATGTGCTTTTATCATCTTCTTCTGAAACGGATATGTCCCTTGAATCCTCGGTTTCTCTGACTTGCTCTTTCTGCTTCTGCCTTAGGATTTACTGATGAAGTAGGAAAGCTCTTTCTCTACCAACTGAGGAAATACCAGTTCTGTCGATTTCTTGAGTGAGATAGAGGAATTTATAAACAAGAAAAAGCTATTACCACCCAATTTTTCCTGGTTCAGGATGTGCCTCACGTGAATCTTATTCAGAAAGAAGAGAAAGTTCTCTTTCTTATATTGTTGACTCCTTTGAGATTCCTCAAGTGCAGTTCATTAAGAGAGGCAAATAGTTGTTCAGGTCGATCAAAAGGCGCAGAAATAGCTAGAACTGAATGCGGAAGAGAGAGAGTGAAATCCTTTTTCACGGGAAGCATCATAAAGATGGATGAGGGCGACCTATGGTAAGATAGCTTTGAATCTACAAGAAGAAGAAAGAGGGAAAGTAGTTCTATCTTCTTGAGAGGTCTCGTAAGACACGAACAAATGAAGAAAGCAACTCCTACGATCGAAAGGCATAGGGAAAGACAATTTTGAGGCTCACAGGTTGATGAACGAGCTCCTACTCCTGTGCTAGCTAGGCGATCCTTATTCCGCTGCTATGCTCTGGAGTAATTAACATTACCATTACCTACCTCTCTGGTCTTCTTTTCTAAGTCAAGCTTCCTTGTCCGGCGCTAAAGCGAGGAACGGGTGCGTAACACATTCTTGAGCTCTGAGTGTCCCTACTCCTGGTGCGAAAGATGAATGCTATCTTGCTTGCTAAATGGGCGTAGCGGTTAAGTCAAGAGCCGGCATACACAAGGTGTTGGCGTGCATCCAGTAGGAATCGAACCTACGAGGCCGGTTGAGCGCTTTAACCATTCAGCCATGGATGCATGGAGACTCAGCGAGTGAACTAGGTTTTGGTATTCCTTCTCGAGCTTCTATTTCTTCAGTTAAAGAAGATTCGAGAAAGGATGGAATAAGAAGACGTGTTTCCAGAACGAACAAGATACGGGTTGAGAAGAGGGAGTTAGCAAAGTTAGACAAGATTGGAATGGGCATAGGAACATGTATTGATGTACCAGATCGGCTAATGCTCCCAGGTTGATGCGATGTATTCCACCAGTTGACTGAAGACTTGATTATTGGTATATCGATCGGTCCAGCACGGATTGAAATAGGAGCCGGTTCGACAGGAAGCTTTTGAAAACGCAGTGCACCCAGGTAAATAAGGAACGAGATGAATACAGAGGTTAAACGAGCATCCCACACCCGAAAGGTGCCCCACATAGGTCTTCCCCGAAACCCCCCAGTAACTAAGGTAAACAACGTAGAAAAAGCACCCATTTCTGTACCGGTTCCGGAAGAGCGAAGAAAAAGGGGATGTTTTGTTAATAGGAACAAGAACGTGTTTATAGCCGTAGCAATATAAACAAGAATACTCATCCGAGCCGCAGGAACATGTACATACGGAATACGAGAATTTCCACCTTGTTGAAGGTCTAGTGGTGCTACCCGAAGACTTAAATGAATAGCCATCGCTGTTAAGAACAACCGAGATCCAATGAGAATTTGCGCGTAGCTTCTGGTCTTTGACATCAAAAAAGAAGGTTGTAATAACGAAAGGGACATCTGAGAATTTGCTCCTAGCTAATGGAACAAGAAAGACATAGATCTATATTCAATACACAAGAAAAGGATTTCCCCCCAAAAAAGAATTCCCCTGGCTTTGTTTTCGCTCCGCTCGTGCCTTGCGGGGCACTCCTTGCTCGCGGAGCGGCATACCGAAAAAAGAAATGGAATCCAAAAAAGGCTTCTCGCGGGTCCTTTTTCAAGCCCATCTCGAATACGATGCGCTCGGGTAGTCGTGACCAACAGTCATCAGCTGCCACTGCCTCACACTTAAATGCCGCCAGCTCTGCCTTCCTACTTAAGGCATCCGCGACCAGGTTGGTCCGTCCAAGCTTATCCTCTAACACCATATCAATCAAACTTGGCAAGTTTGTCTTGCTTGCCATCGTCCCTGTTTTGGCGTGACTTTATTCTGGGTCAGGAAGTCACTCGTCGCCACATTCTCCGTCCTGACCACGAATCGTGACCCGCCTCCACGTTCTCAAGTAGTGCACTATTGCTGTCATCTCCTTCTCTTGGCTTGGAAGAAAAAGGCCTCTCGGTCTCATTGAGCTTTCGGCTCTCATATGCGATAGGCTTACCTTATTGTACTAGCACACCGCCTATTGCATAGTCTGAAGCATCCGTGTGTACTTCAAATAGCTTAATCTGGCAACTGCAATACGGGGTCATCAATCACTGCCTGCTTTAGGTCCTCAAAAGCTCTTTTACACTCTTCTGAAAAGTGAAGTTCCATGATCGGTCCGTACGTCCTTCTTTAGGAAATTTGAGAGTTGAGCATCTCTCTTCGAGTCACTTACGATGAATCTTCGGTAATAGTTCACGAGCCCTAAAAATGATCTTAGCTCACTCACCTTGGTAGGTGCTTGCCACTCCTCGATGGCTCTGATGCCCATCCAATGCCCTAGGAATAGGATCTCCGTCTGTCCAAAGGAGCTTTACATAGAGGTGATTCTTCCTTAATACCTTCAAGATCCGGAGGGGGCTAACGTGGTCCTTTAACGAATGACTGTAGCCCACGAGCAAAGTATACCACCAGTCGTCTAAGTACGGGTGGAATAGCTCATTATGGAGGGTGCAGAATGTGGCAGGGGCATTGGTGAGTCCAAAAGGCCAAATCATCAAAGGCCCCTTTCTTAGTAAGGTTGCTTGCTTGTCACACAGGTCGTCTTTGGCTCGTCTCCTTCCGCGATACGCACCCGATAGTAGCCCGACCGTAGATCCAACTTCGAGAAATATCTGGCGCTTATTGATTAGGGCGAAGAAGTCTGCAATCAAAGTGGATACTTGTTCTTGATGGTTAGGTTACCTTATTGAGCGCCCGATAATCAATGCACAAGGCTCCCGCTTTTTCTGGAATAAAACAAGGGCTCCCCAACCTTTTCCCCAGAAAGATAGGGAAAAAGATCATGTTCGGCTGGAATATAAATAGGCCTCAATGACTTCCTGAAATTCTTTCCTGAGTTCAACCAAGCCCCTGCCACTAATAGATGCTAGTTGGGGGGCTATCTTCTAAACCGAGCCCCACTCTAAGTAAGTTAAGGGGCTTTGGCTCCAGGCTCCAACTTGATCTTGTGGTAGACTGTCTTCCTAGGGGACACTTGGCAACTCACTCGTGGGGCATGAAATCCCCTAATTCCTCAATTGCTGCACTTCCTGGGAAAGAAGTCGTCTTGGTATTGGATCCGAGAAACATGAATTAGATAATATTCGTCTGCTAGAAGCTTCGCCAGAAGCAAGCAAGACGAGTCGTATTTCTTCATAGACAAGGCTCCTTCCGTACTTGACTTACGAGCTCGTGTAGTACTCGCCCCTATCTGGGGCGCTTCCGACTGTCTTAGTGTTTTTTAAGTATCCATTGAAATCTCTCTTTCAGTGCCCGGTTTGGGGGATTAATTGATTGGATACCCGAGAACCATAATCTTTCCTAGAAACTGCTTCTACGACGATAGATAGGGGTCAGGTTTGTTTGGCATCTATGCCCCCTGCCCTCCAAACAGTATGGGAGCCTTTCAGCTCGTACTGCTCACACTCCTAGATCTTTACGGCACCTCCTCCACCATAGTGTGAGCTGGGAGCAGCTCCGAAAAGCGGGGCCTACTTCAAAATGAGCTTTCAACAACGTCAACAACACCACGAAAAAAAAGAAACTATGGTTGCCCACTGATCTGATCATAGATGAAATCCAACCCCTTCTCCCTTTCCTGAACCTTTCACACTAAGCTCTTCGATCCTGCCCTGCGTCTCTCTAGGCTTCGCTATCGCTCATGACTGGTATATGGATCTCTCTATGCTATGTAGTAGTCGGCCTTCGTTAAGCTTCGCCAGAAGCGACTAGTCGCTTCCCGAATGCCTCTTGACGGCACGTTTAGTATAGTTTTATTCCAATGCCTCCTTCCTTGCCGCCAAGCCCCTAGATCAATAATCCCCGGCGAGTCGGAACATGTACGAATATAACCACGCGGAGCGCCGGACCGGCCTATCGAAGAAAGAGATCATTGAGCCTATTTAGCCGAGCTAAGGTTTGGAACCCTAGTTTTGGAGTCTATTTAGAATAGTTAATAATAATAATAAGCTAAAGGGGCTGGGAATCGAAAGAATTTAGAAGTCCTCCATTGAGAAAGACAGGTTCGGAAATGGCCGGATTAGCAGGAGGAAGGGCGGCCCCTCTTCTCAATCAAGAGGAATGTATGTACATAAAGAAAGAGACTGGTTATGGCCTAAGTTTCTAGGGCTCCTTCCCATCTATCTTGACCGGGAAGAGTGGGGAGGCTTTTGCGGAAGCCCTGCCCACCTTTCTCTATTTTGAGGGATCCCTCATATTGAATTGAGGGGGCTTCCCCGACTCGTAACAGACGGCTAGGAACAAGAATAGGGTCAGTAGTCTCTGCCGTTGCAGGTTCTTCTCCTTCCGCTGAGACAGCCCTCTTTTTTCTTTTTTGTTTTCTTTGTTCACCGCGGCGCGAAATCATGAAGAAGCTGGAATAAGTCAGAAAGAGAGTGGCGCCTAGCCCTTGAGAGCGTCTGTTGTCTTTGTAGAGGAAGAGTACGATCTTGGACTGGCCCCCTTCGCATGACCTAGAAAGAAAAAGAAGTCCGTGCTACTATAAGGCCTCTAAACTCCTCCCTCAGGACACTGTTGCGTTGCCCATGGGGACGGGCTAGCCCCGACTTCCATAGGTCCTTGGTTCGACCTCCTAATGAGAATTGAGGTCCTTGCGCGGGCGTCTCATCCCTAAGACTTGTTTGCTCTGTATGGAGTGCCCCGTGGTTCCTCGAGTGCCAGCCGCAGAGAGGAATGCCATCAACTAGGGCGCTATTGGCCACTAACCACTCGCTCGCCGGCCACTCGGGCTCCGCGTTTCAAGTTCGTTATCCTAACCGTATCCTCTGCTCCACCGGGAGCCTGGCCCCTTCTTCTATCTTATTTACTGCCTTGCTCCTCGGCTCCATACTGCTCCAGCCGCTCGCTGTAATAGCTTGCTTCTCGGGTGGCTCGCACCTGGGTGGTGCGGCTGAGCCAGAGTGGGCTCAGCAGTCGGCCTATCTTTCCGGGCGCACGCATAAAGGCATGATTAGTTCCACAAATCTCACTGCACTGACCATAGTAAACTCCTTCTCGTTGTACCGAAATAGAGATCTGATTTAAACGACCAGGGACAGCATCACATTTGACACCTAAGGAAGGTACAGCCCAACTATGAGGTACATCAGCAGATGTTATAATAAGACGGAGATGACAGTTGGCTGGTACAACCACTCTATTGTCCACTTCTAATAAACGTGATTGACCCAATTCTAGATCATCTTCTGGAATCATATAACTATCAAAAGTGAGTGACTGTTCATCGGAACTGTTATAGTCCGAATACTCATAAGTCCAATACCATTGATGTCCAATAGCTTTGATAGTAATGGCTGGATCTACTACTACCTCGTCCATTGAGTATAAGAGAGCAAATGATGGTATAGCAATGAACATCAGGATGATACTAGGAAATATGGTCCAAAGAATCTCGATAGTAGTTCCATGAACAATCCTTTGCGGGATGGCATTCTTTTGATAGTGGAAATGCCATAAAGCGCGAACTAAGATCCATAATACGAAAACCAAAATCAGAATGAGGAAGAAAAAGATATCGTGATGTAAGTCTATTATTCCTTGCATCATAGGTGTAGCTGCGTCTTGAAATCCTAATTGCCATGGTTCCGCTGCATCACAAGGAGCATTTGTTATAATGGGCAATTGTGAAAAATAAGTGAATTTATCCAGTTGAGGCATTCTTGATTAAGACAGAATGATTCCCTCCTGACAGAAAGA
>JAOTQG010000084.1:11901-24611 GCA_025631175.1 Iris virginica
AAGGAAAACCCTAGGGAGCAGTTTACAGACGTCCCTTAATGACCATAATGCCCTTGGGAGGCCCCTAGTGTATTACATGATTGCCCTTGCTTAGGAGAGAAGCACAAGTCAAACAGTGTCTGTGAACCGCAACGGTTCACAGCACTTGTTCCAATATTTGTGCCCTCTCTCCTCCAATCTGGGAAGTGGTGGTCCTCCTTAACTTTTTGGTCCCCTTGGCTGCCTTTTTGGTCCTCTTGGTGGTCCTTTGGTGTTCCTCTTGGATGGTGACCTTGATCATGGACCACTTATTTAACTTAGTGGCCAAGTTAAGCTTTTCCTACAAAACAAAAATGATATTTATTTAATTAGTGGAAAATGCAACATGTGAAACCATGCCTAAATGCAATGTTCATGCAAATGTGACATGGTGCTATGTGCTATGTGACATAGTCTTGTGTATGCTTGCTAATTTATGATTAATTTATGTATATCATAATCATAAATTAGGGTCCAAAAATGGGTGTCTACAGGACCCAACTACCATCAAAAGGGACTGAGCTCCACGCCATAATGCTCACCAGGAGAGAGGGAACCAAACCCTTAAAGGCCTGAGCAAAAGGACTAGCGAAGAAAGAGATCCAAAATGGCTTAAGACACAAGAGAACATAACCTGGACGCCGGATCGACGCAGGTTGAGCCGGACCGGCGCAGAACCCGCCGAACCGGCATACAGATCCTGGAGCTATAAGTGATTGCTTTAATTGTTTGCCATTTCCACCCAATTTCGGACTTCAACTTCACAAGGAAATCTGCACAAAATACCCCAACAAGCCTATGCACCACATCACCCAAACCAACCATTCAACTCTATCAAAGTACACCACATCATCCAACACTTATTTCCCACATGCAAGAACAAAGTACTTCCCTTGGAAACATTTGGAATCAAATAAGCAAAGGATACATGCAAGACTACTTGTACAAATTACTAACCATCTTGTAGAATACATAATCATTCCCATAATACATGCATCATTAGATAAAATAAGTACATCATTACAAGTTCCAAATCCAAAGTGAAGCAAGTTTGCAAAGTGACAAGTGTTTAGTCGTACATCGACTGTCATTAGCCTAGTCTATAACATCAGTCGGCCTAAAGCTACATCGTCAGTGCTAAGTCAAACTCAAGATCGCCGCTTCGATCGCTTGGAGCCACGAGCCGCCGACCCACTACCACTACTCGAGGTACTCTCCACCACCGGTGAAGGATCTCGGCAACGACAATTGGCCAACCGAAACGTGGCACGCCGATACCTCTCCATCAAGCCCATGTACGCGCGATGAAGACGGTTATACGAGCCAGCATCCACCTCCAAGAGAAAAGCATGAGCAACGAGAAGCGAACGAGTTAAAACCACAGAAATAGAGGAGAATACCGTGCGTTGATTCGCTGGGAGTGCATATTTGGCGGGGATTTCCCCAGGCTCAATGGTCTCTTCGCTTGAAGACCCATCTGCCCGCGGAATCTGTATCTGAGTCTTGAACTGAGGAGCACTGGGGGCACTCTACTGCGACTCTGCCACAGGTTCTCGAATAGGGAGTGATAGGCGCTGGAACAGAAACTCCTCGTAAATGGCGTCCATGTCTACGAAGTGCATAGCCGGCTCCGGGTACTTAAGATTAGGGCCTCTCTCACTCAGCATTGAATCCAGAGGGTCACGAGGAACGTGTGGTACTATGAATCCCAAGCCCCACTGGCGCGACACGCGCTCTCCCCAGTAGAGACAGTCAGCAACCGGCGCCACTAGCTGGTAACGGCAACAAGTACGCTCACGGGTGGTCGCCAAAGGATTCGCGGTATCCTCCCAGGGAAAGTAAATCGGCTCGTTAACCTTCTCTCCAAGCAGCCGCTGCAACACTACCATGGAATGGTGACGATTATACCCCGCAGTCACTCGGCGATCATCCCCCCAGAGATCCATAAAAGGGATTGCCCGAGGCGCTGCCTGGATAAAGAACTTGTTGGCAGCAAGCAGTTCATAAGCCCATACCTACACAAGGAAAAGAGTACGTAAGCCAAGAAGAAATCAGAATCAAAGCTGTAAAAGGGGGAAATAAGAGTCAGAGAATACCTCCCATGCTATCGTGAAACCTGTCAAGCTCCCAGTAGCATCTCGACTCAAGTGGTCCATACCCCAATAACATGTTGCCAGGCCGGCACCACCCAATCATAGTGGTTCAAGGAGTCAAGATCTTGGAGGTAAGGTAGCAAACTCAGCCGAGCGGTGGTTTCGGTGTTCGCAAACAAGGTCGAGTTAACAGCCAATAGCAAGAAAGTCCGCATCAACTGTTGCAGAGCTCGAGCGTTGGAGACGCGAACCCTTGGGATAGTTTCCTTCAAGTACTTGCTCAAGTCATGGAGTTTCAGCTCGTCCGAGGAGAACTCAAACTCATTGCCCAAGGCCGCAGCTATCTCCTCTTTATGTTAAAAGAACAAGGGGTCCGAAACTAGAGGTTCCCCCTCGCTCGGCAAGCCGGTGATGCAAGCAAAATCGGTCGGCGTCATTGTCATTTCACCCTAGGCGAAGTGAAAGGTATGAGTAGTATCCCACCACCGCTCCCAGAGGGCTAGCATGAGGTCCAAGTAACGTGTGTAGGTATGCTCTGCCGCATGCTCAAGGAAACGGCCAAGATAGGAATGCCTCACCATGTCCTTCCCTTTCTTGGGAAGCTTGTTCCAATATTCTTTCAGCTGTTTGGTGCCATCGCGGACACGAACCTTCTTGGTAGCCTACAAAGCAAATCAAGAGAAGTCAACGTCACAAGTGGAACTTGTATCCTTTGTTGCATAGCAAGTGCATGATAATAGTATGGTGTCTAGTCACAAAAAGCATAATCTCTCATTTCAATTTGTAAGTTAGGACGTGTCAGTGCACCTATAGCCATCCTTCTTTTAGAATATTCATCTAGCATAGTGTTTCACAAGCATGGTTCTAGGGACCTCAACTTACAAAACAAGCAACATGCTCCTCATTCATGCATTTTGTCAAACACTTTAGCATGTATTCAATAAAGAAAGTCCATTTAGGCATAATATTAATGTCTATATTGCATCATTGTACCAATAAGTGGGTCAAACCCAAAGGTTTATGTTCAAAAAAACAAACATTAGGTGGTTCATGTCACATTCCATGAATATGTAGGCATTTAAGAGACATAGGTAGTGGCCTTGAGTCCATGTGAGCATTTCATCAAACACCTTGTGTGCATTCAACAAAGCAATTCTCTTTAGGCGTAAGGTTGGCTTATAACTTCCATCATTGGCGTAGCATTTCACAAGCATGGTTCTAAGAACCTCAATTTTCCAAGACAAACAAGGTGTTTCTCATTCATACATTGTAGTGAACACTTGACATGTATTCAACAAAGCAACTCCGTTTTGGGCATAAGGTTAGTTTCTTAGGCATTCTATGCATTCATATAGTTTAAACATCATCTACATTGCATAAATCCATCCAATGGGTGAACCAAAACCAAAGCTCGTGTTCAAAATACAAACCTTAGGTGATTCATGGCATGTTTCATAGACACCTAAGCACTTAAAGGCATGGTTAGTGGCATGGAGTTCATATAGGCATTTCGTCGAACACCTTGTGTGCACAAAACTAGAATGCCTCATTCATGGAGTTTTCTTCATTCACTCAACAGCCATTTCACAAATGCAAGTAAACCTACATTACCCAATCATCAAATCACTCATTGAAGCAAAGTTAAGCATACCCATGCAACAATTTTCGGATTTGCATATAATGTATTAATCCTAGGGATCAAAATTGAAATCAAGTTAAAGAATTTGTTTCAATCCTTGCAAATGTACATTGTAGGTTGGGAGAATACCTCATTCCTCAATCTCTTGGCTATGGCATGAGAAGAAAAATCATGGTGAAGATCATGAGGCCTATATGGGGGTGTGGATGGTATACCCCCTCATGTTCCTCCTTGCTCTGTAGTTCTTCGATACTTGAGAGCTCCCCGAGGTTGAGTCTTCCATGGAAATGATTTGATTGGAGGTGGGAGTGCTTGAAGGTTTGAAGAAAGAAGAAAGAAAAAAATGGAAGAGTAGAGAGAGGGAGAGGAACTCGGCTGAATAGAGAAGAGAGAGATGGAGAATCGGTTTTGCTTGTTTAGGGGAGTAAGTGGGTGTCAAAGTTACACCAATATCCCCTGCACTTTCAAAGGTCCAACCATTTGCCCGAAAGTCCCGAAAATCAGTCCCTGAAAGATAAAATCGTCAAGAATTAACACAAACCATCCGTTAGAAGTGAAAACATCGTTCTCGAGGCGTAGGGAGTCCGTCGTCGCGAGATGCAATCCTCAAATACCCACTTTTGTCAAGCCGGGATCCGTTCCCGATGAATTACACTTGTTTAAGACCTTAGTTTGTAATACGTGGCACGCCCACGATTAATTGCTTTTTCGTGGTCCGTCCACGATGATCACCTCGTAGCCCGACTACGTGCGTCCCAAAAATGGTCGTCCGGTCAAATCATCGACAGTACTTGCTCGGCACCTGCGCGAGTACCGTCGACGAGGGGCTCTGTCGACACCCAATTTTGAACCCTTTTTTTAATTAACTATTACATTTGTTGCATGTCATTTAGCACTTGTAACATGTTAGTTTAGCATTATGGCATATCACACATAGAAATGTTGCATTAGACATGGTTAGGTGCACTTAACATTTTGGTACTACATACAAACATTTTCTAACAACCTCTACCCATTTTTGGCACCATCCTAGGCATTGAGGGACATCTGGACACGGACCCCAAGGTTTGGCACCCAATAATTGGCCAAAATCTTAGTGGGAATTAGCAACGGGGACAAAAAGGATAGAAAGGACGGGCAGAATCTAGAGGCCGATCCCGTGCCAAGGAGGCCGGTCCGGCTCCAAGGCCGCCAGATCGACGTGCAGGTTCTGAATATGTTTTTTGGCCATTTTCCTCATTTCGGATTTAGAGTAGTTGGGGGTATTTTAGACCTTTCCTTTTCAAAATATGTCCTAGACTGATGATTAGGAGTAATCCTAGCCATCCATTGCAAAAGTGGATTCACCCTTTCCCTTGGCAACATGTATAAATAGAGGCCTCCTCTACATTTGAAGGGGTTCCTCTTGGCTCTTGGACCTCTCTCTAATCCTCTCTCCACTCTTCTCTTTTCTTTAGGCAAGAAAATTCAGTAGTTAGCTTAAGTCTCTAGAGAAGAAACAATCTTCCATCTTAGAGACTATCTCCAAGACCATACACACAATCTATACAACAAAAAGTCTCTCTTTCTCCTTGAAAGAAACCAAAGACAAGGAGAGCACACCAACAATCACCCTTGATGTTCTAAGAAAGAAGATGAACTAGGACTCTAACTCATCAACACTTTCTAACCTTGGAGTAGGTATACAACTCTATTCTCTTATCTCTTCTCCCTCTTACATTCATACTTGTATTAGGTCTCTAGTGAAGGAACAACCTTCATTTTAGAGACCACCTTGCATGTCTCTTTATTCTCCTATATTCTTGATTATATGCTAAGCAATGTGATAGACTATATGCATATTTGTATTAGGTCTCTAGTGAAGGAACAACCTTCATTCTAGAGACCACTTTATGTACTTCCCTCTTCTCTTATGATCTTGATGGTATGTTAATGATGTAGTAGACCATATTCATGTTCGTATTAAATCTCTAGTAAAAACAAAGCTATCTTTATTTTAAAACTTGTCTTGCTGTCTCTTCCTCCCCTCTCTTTCTCCTTTTATGTCATCAATAAACTTTGGGCATGATGCTTGATATGAAAGTAAGTAGACATAGTCTTGGGATGAATGATTCTTTCAAAAGAAGCCTTCATCCCATAAGAGACATGTCTCAAGCTTGATCTTGCTACCCAAGTATAACTTCCATCCTTGCATCTTTCCCATCATCATCTCTCTCATATGAGTTTTGGTGAGAAAGAAGCATCAATACCCTAACAAAAATCCCATGATAATGCTATCTCAAGGCTTTCTTATGACCATGAGGTAACATTTGAGGGGTGACATGGTAATTTAAGTCATTTTGCATATCCTCGGACTTGTCAAATCTCACCATGCTCAAACCAAAATTCTCTACATCTTCATGTATTCTATTTGATTAGCTTGAATAAATGCGACCGACACAATCATTTGACCATTTTGACCAAATTGACCAACCATATGATATGTGCATGCTAGATATATACCATAGAGACCGTTAGGGTGGTTAGGGTGCCTAACCCCTTCCCGAATCGTAATTTAGCCCCCAGACCCGAAAAATCTCTTTTCAAAACTACCAAGCTTGTTCTTCCGAAGCTTAGTCAAACGAAAGTGGCGACTCTCATTTTCACAATAATGAGTAGTCACTAAAGAGAAGCCCGATACTCACATACACATGTAGTTTCTCGTCGAAACGCCCGATGATCGATTCGTTCTCTCGAGATCGAGAAGGAGGGCGCGAGAACGGGGTTCTCACAAGATCACATGATAATGTCTTCAAAACAATCAGTACTATAACCAAAATCATTCAGTTGTGGAACATCATGCTCAACAAGTCATGTTAGGCTTGCACATATGATTTGATATTATAGAAGCTGTCGTGACATTGTTCATCGGGTTAAGCAACACGGTCCTACCGTATGTTGAGGGGTCAACACTCATCATCTGGTACCACATGGCTCTGCTTCTTAACAAAATCAAAGCTTCTGAGAGGGTTTATCAACTACATGCAAATTAAGCCTGAACCTACCCTATACAACTAGCCCTATATATATGTCATGTTCTTCATTCTGACCCAGATTTTATTTGATTTTCTTTAATAATATGCGAGCTATCTTACTAGAACACATACTTCAATATGACTTGATACCTAAAACATTAGTGTTATGCCATAAAATTCACAAAATATCTATTCAGGGATAAATCAGGAAAAAAAAAAAAAACTGTCTCCAACAATAAATGTTTGTATTCTTTATTCTTTGTTATTTTTTGTAGATCATATATGCCAAGTTTTTCCTAACAAGGATTGGACTGCTCAGTTTGCTTGCATTGAAGATTACCGATATTTTTTTAAAAATTCAATTTGATCCATCTGATGCATCAAACAGTTGTAACAAATATAGCCTGAATAAAGATCTAATTCTTGACGACAAAGACAAGTCTTACATGATATATAGTCCTGCACCTGTGCCAAGCACCAATGAGTAACTGGTTACTGGGGTCTCGCATATTAAGTGACATTTTCCTTGATGACAAACTCCGTATATTACGCAAGTGAACTAAGTGAAATTCTGAGAAAAGAATGCTGGATGAGTACAGATTGAACGATATCAGGATGGTCCTCATACTAACATTATTTTTGTTTAATCCTTGATTTTTCTTTGCTATTTGTAGCTAATTTTACAAAGAAAGTTAATTTGATTGTTCTTGTGAACAGTGCATCATGATTGAGAACAGATTTTCTAAGGAATGTCTTGGTGCCAAATGAAGGAAATTGATACTTGTAGCTCATCCTTTTTGTCATTCGCTATATATGTACAGTTAGGCCACGACGAAAGTTGCTTTATGAGGTCTCTAATCTTTTGCCTGGTAATTAAGTTGTGCGTCATTTGAAGCAACATGGATCAACTGAAATGAAATATTGAGTTTATAACAAAGTTCGATTAGGATTTTATTGGTGCCAAATGGATAGAGAAACTGAAACTAGAGTAATAAATTCTCATGCCGAGACTACGTAATATGAGCTAAAATGTGATGTGTTGTTTCTTCTATATAGTTGAGATATAATGTGAGATGAACTCCTGCAGCTTCTACATTTAACTCTTTGTACAAAGAGAATTTTCTCTATGGAAGAAAAGTAGTATGACTATTGCCTTACAAAATTGTGCTATCTATGACATTTTTCAGTTCTAACTCATAATCTGCTCAAGCGAGAAGTGAGATCAATGAAAGTATCTTCAGTGCATGGAATGGTGCGACCACCCAATGGATGATCAAACCCGAATTCTTCCTCAGCTTGACTAAGCAACTCTTGGAATGAAGGTTGACTTAAGAATGAGGCTGGAATCACGAATCTCCTTTTTACTTGATCCCCAACATAAACTGCAAAATACCCGAACAGAGATAAGGGTGGATATGCTTACTTGAAAGAGCTTATGTTTCAAACCACTCAATATGATGATGAAGAGGGGTCTAGGGGAAACAAGATGAAATGTGTCCAATTAGGGTGGCCACCAGAAGATTCTTTTGTCTGATATTTTAATTTTATGTACTTTGTATTCTTTAAGAAAGAGATGCTGCTTTTTGATTTATTTATTCTTGGAAACTTTTAGGGTGTTTTTAGTAGAGAAGTTTTAGGTTTGACTTTTTGGTTTTTGAGTTTTTCTCTTGTTGGTCCCATAAATTTCTATCTATTTATCTCTCTTACTTGTGACTTTATTCTTGGACGGTGTGCGTTCATCTTCTATATTAGTTATGCTTTTTCATTTTTTGATTTATAATTCTGTAATGGTTAAAATATGAAGTAAACGAAAAATAGAAGAAAAAAATTTGCATTACCATTTACCAATGTGTTGGAAAACTATACAGACATGGAGAAGAATGGAGCCTGATCACTATATATGGACTTAATTTTGAAATCAGATTTAAATGGAATTACTAAACCCCTTCTGGAAATATCATGAACTAAAAAAGCTATTGGATTGTTGGTGGTGGCTCGCTCAGCTAGGGATGTGGTTTATGCATACAAATATAGAAGGCAGTTACTTAGGATAAACAAGGGATGGCGAAGAAAATGAATAAAGTTTGATTACCTACTAATCTTCTTACACCAAGTGGTCTATAAATAGGAAATATTACACTGACACACAAACACACTCCAGTTAATATGAAAAGTAACCTAGTTCATTGATCAATATCTATTGAGAATGCCACGACAGAGAGATCCACTGGTGGTAGGGAGAGTAATAGGTGAGGTCTTGGACAGTTTCACGAGGTCTATTAATCTCACAGTAGCATATAATAATCGGGAAATTAACAATGGGTGTGAGCTCCGACCCTCGCAGGTTGTTATCCAACCCTTGGTAGATATTGGAGGCCATGACCTTCGTACTTTTTACACTCTTGTGAGTGTTTCTATTATACATCTTTCAAATATGTGCACTTCATATTCTAAGGGGTTAGTCCTAGTGATAAGCAGGTTTTCATCTTATGAAATTGGCTCATTTGGCTTTCAGCTTCCAAGCATAAGTGTACTTTGGGACTCGCCCTAAACGTAGCATGACCAATTTCAAAAAAGAACTACTTTCTTTTGATGTTTCTTCTCTTTTTCTGCCTCACCAAAGCTACAATTATACTTTGTTTTGCTCTCTAACTTCCAAAACTTGAACTATTCTAGGTGATGGTGGATCCTGATTCTCCTAGTCCTTGTAACCCTCATTTGAGAGAATATCTGCACTGGTACTTCTCTCTCTCTCTCTCTCTCTCTCTCTCTCTCTCTCTCTCTCTCTCTCCCTCCCTCTCTCTCTCTCTTGTTTGTGAAAATGGAGACATCATAGATAAATTAGAATTACATTCCACATAAGGTGTTTGGGGGATCAATAACCTCCCCCTGCAATGTCGTCATAATAAAAGTAGACCATGAGATTTGAACTTAATTCAAGTACTTAAAAGGCTGTTAGCCTTAGTTTTGATATCCATGTTTGCCCAATGAATCCTTGTATTGGCTAGCTTCCCTAAAGGTCCAAGAGATTTCTGCTGTCTGAGACTAGCTCAAAAAGTGTACGAGTATCAATTTGTTGTGCGTGAAGGAGATGCACAATCAAAGAAGCAGCCAGTTTCAGTGACCAAGTCAGTAATGCTCTGTGCTAACCATCTTTAAACCTTCAAGAAGATCTCGTGGTTCATCCTATAGACAAATAGATAACCCCAAAATTTTGGAGAACCCATACATCCACTGTGTAACACCCCATATTTCTACATCGGTGAGAGGTGGGAATTTCGTGTGGTTTATTAGAAGCCTCCTACTACCCACCTATCATCAAATCATCCATGGATTTTGGGTCACCTGTGATGGGCCGTTGACTCAAGATGCGACGCTAGGTGCGGGCCAGTTGGTGGGCTAGGTAGCGGACCGAGTTTTCGGGCTCGGGTCGTTACACACTGTCCCTGGGAATGTCCAATAATGATCCCATAGTCATTAACCCTCATCGAGGGATTGACTTCTCCACAAAGAAAAATTTTGCAAGTGAAAGATCAGGGTGAGGAAGCTGGAAGAACAGTCATTCCTCCCTAAACCCTATAACTACAAGAAAAGCCGTTTTCATGTACCGAAATACACTCTCCCAGCTCGCAACTGTGGACAGATTTTTTTGCTAGAGGTTGTGCTTTCTCCTTTCATCTCCTTCTGCTAGGGATTAACTTCTCCACAAAGAAAAGTTTTGCAAGTGAAAGATCAGGGTGAGGAAGCTGCAAGAACAGTCATTCTGTAGAGAAACGAATCAAAATAACACGAGTACTACTGATTCAAATCTCTTTATTTGTAACCCACTTTGACACTCGTAACTCCTCTCCGCTGAATTACAAGGAAATCAAGACAGGCCTTTATATAGGCACTCAACACTACTCTAAAAGAAAACTGAAACACAATTAAAAGACCCATAAAAGACCACTACCTCCTTCATAATCTCTTGACATTTCAGCTATGAAAAACCTTCTTAGACCACTAACCTCTGAATTTAAGATGCACTAACTATAGCATTTAACGTTTATTCAACAAAACTCCCCCATAAACTTAAATGTTTCTGCCATCCGTCATGCCAATCATCTTCTTCCATTTGTCGAGAAGCACTTTCGGAAGCGGTTTTGTGAACATATCTGCAACTTGATCTTGACTTGCCACATGCACTAATTCCACACTTCCTTCCTTCACATGATCTCGGATAAAATGAAAACGAACCTCAATGTGTTTGCTTCTTTCATGGTTCACTGGGTTCTTTGCCAACTCAATCGCTGACTTGTTGTCAACTTGAATCACGGTTGCACCTGGTTGCTTTAGCTCCATCATGCTCAACATATTTCTAAGCCATATAGCATGACATACACACCAGGATGCTACCACATACTCAGCTTCACACGTCGAGAGCGTCACAATTGGTTGCTTCTTTGAAAGCCAAGTAAACGCAGTATCTCCCATAAAGAACACATATCCGGATGTACTTTTCCGATCGTCTATGTCTCCGCACCAATCACTGTCGGAATAACCAACCAATTTGTAATCTTCAGCTTTCGAGTAGAACAGCCCGAGTGACATTGTTCCTTGGATGTACCGTAGGATTCGCTTCACCGCCTTCCAATGTGAATAAACTGGCTCCTCCATGAACCGACTTATAATCCCAACACTTAACGAGAGATCAGGCCTTGTGCATGTGAGATAGCGAAGACTTCCTACCAAACTTCGGTATCTACTCGCATCGACACGTTCTCCTCCATCAAACTTTGAGAGCTTTGCACCTGGTTCCATTGGTGTCGATACCGGGTTGCAATTTTCCATCTTGTACTTCTTCAAGATCTCCTTTGCATATGTCTCTTGTGAAACAAAAATACCTGTTTCTACTTGTCTAATCTCCAAACCAAGGAAAAACTTCATCAAGCCCAAATCTGTTATCTCAAATTCCCGTGTCATTGTGCCTTTAAACTCTTCTACCATCTCATTATTATTACCCATAAAAATGATGTCATCTACATAAAGAGCAACAAACAACACATTACCTCCTTTGTTCTTTACGTAAAGGGCATGTTCGTAAGGACATTGCTTGAACCCGTTCTCCTTGAAATATGTATCGATACGTGTATTCCATGCCCGCGGTACTTGCTTCAATCCGTAAAGCGCCTTCTTCAATTTTAGCACCTTCTTCTCTTGTCCGACTTTCATGTACTCAGGTGGTTGTTCAATGAAGACATCTTCTTCGAGTACACCATTCAAAAATACTGACTTGACATCCATTTGAAATATCGGCCATTTGAATTGAGCAGCTTGTGAAATGAGTAATCGGATTGTCTCCATTCTTGCAACAGGAGCAAACACCTCGTCATAGTCAATTCCCGCCTTTTGCTTGTATCCCTTTGCAACTAGTCGCGCCTTGTATTGTTCTATCTCGCCGTGAGCATTCCTATTTTTCTTAAACACCCACTTCACACCAATAGGCCGACATCCTTCCGGCAATTCTACGAGCTCCCACGTGTTGTTGCGATTAATTGCCTTGATCTCTTCGTTCATGGCAGTTTGCCACTTTTCGTCTCGCACTGCCTCTTCAAAATTGATATTTTCAGCATCGGCCAAAAGACATACCAGGTGTACCTCATCCGTTGAATCATACAATTCTTGCAAACTTCTCATTTTAGGTTGTCGTGGTTCATCTTCTTCATCGGTAGTTTCAGAGTTTTTTGGTATCCTTGTTGGTGCAACAACTGATGATTCCCCAACTTCGATGCTATCTTCCGTCGAATCGTTCCATTCCCACTCGCTTGCTTCATCTACTAGCACATCACGACTCACCATCACCTTCTTGCTTATTGGGTCGAGTAGCTTATATCCTTTTGTCTTCTCATCATACCCAATAAAAATATATCTTTTGCTTTTGTCTTCGAGCTTTGTTCTTCGTTGATC